>CM069863.1:110672022-110747022 GCA_036172795.1 Pelodytes ibericus | reverse complement strand
TCAGATCTGCATAGTTTTTTAATATTTTAGTATGTCCTAAAAATCATGTTCTGCATATACAGTCAGAGCTGCATATGCCCAATCTTTGAAATTCCCCCATTGATGATGATAGGGAAATCACATATTGATGCGTGGAGACTTATTTTTTTGCACTCCCGAATTGTTTATCCCCATTAATCTGTCTGGGAGAGCTCTGAGATTCTGGTCAATACATATTTTTTGAAGTTGGGAGGAATTCTTTTTTAATCTCACAGTGTGACCCTGAGAAAACAAAGAGAATGGAGAGAAACGTTTAAATCTGTACATAAAAATTCAATTTAATTAATACATTTAAAGTGTCTACTCAATACAGACCAATCTGGCCCGAAATGGAAAATTCTGAGTTTCAGCTACTCAAAACCCAGCAAATGGTAGAGCTTGGGATAAAAATTAAATCCTAGCTCTACCAGGCAGGGATTTCTTTCTACATCTGATATTTTTAGACTTATGTTTATTTCCCGCTGTCCCTAGGCCGAAGATGAGAATCGAGCGCAACAGGAATGGCTTGGGACATTTTAATAGGATTTTAATTTAGGGCACCTTTTGGGTGCCAGGGGATGGGCTGTGATTTTTACTGCCCACTCCTCTGCTTCCTAAGGGTGGATTTTATTTTTACAGGTGACTCATCACTCCCCCCACCCGAGGAAGGTAGAGGTGGTGGGGTAGGTAGAATTTTATTTTTAAAAATAGAACTAGCCTTTATTTCAGAATAACTTTGGCTGTTTTCACAATACCTGAAATCCTCCCAACATGAGTCTCTGTCCTCATATATTCCTATGTAAAGGATAGAGACTATTGTTTTGTTGATCTGAACGCTAGAGGAGTTCGGCTCCCAAAATTTCAGCACGAAAACTGGCCACAATTGATGGTTTTTATGCCAATTCGGAAGCACATCAGTACTTTCTGAGTAGCCTGAATTCAAGGGCTATTTGGATCACCAAAATTTTCAAAAACTTGGAGCTCCCATTTAACCGGAGAAAATTGTAGTTACTTGAGTCGACCCTTTAGTAGATATCCACAGAATACCCAAGCAATTAAGCTCTCCAAAATTAATTGAGTGGAACAGATCCTTTAATACAATATGATCTACTAGGACCATGAGGCATATAAGTAGTCAAACAAGTTTGTCTGTTATCTGCATAGCTTACAGTTGTTGTTGTTGTTGTTGTTCATATTCTAATGAGCAGCAGTGTTGTGAAGCATTCATTAAGTTGAGAATGTAAATTAGTGAAGTACTAGAAGTAGAGTGGAACTGCACATCATCATGGTTAAACTGGTATATGGTAAAAAAAAAAAAAAGGTCTGCCAGCTCTTGTAAAATGTCAATCCTTTAATGAAACAGTAGTAAATATATTGTGCATGAAGCACAGAGCATCTTCATCTAGTGACATCTTGAAATGTCATGCGGTTTCCACAGCTCCCTTATCTCTTTATTAATGTTGTTTTATGAAGACTAACACAATTATATCTCTGCACAGTAATCTAATTTTTAGGCCTGGTGTAATATTTTGTATAGGCAGCAGTGGACCTGGCTGATAAGAGTTCCATAACACAGTCCTCACACAAAGGAAAACACGGCTGATTTCCAGAAATGTGACATTTAGTTGTAGATGTGTGACTCTCTCTATTTTCTTGCTTATCACAGAAAATGTTTTATTCATTCAGTGATTACTGCATAAAAAAGATAAGTGGTCCATTCACATGCTTCCAGTAGGTTCACAGAGGAAGCCATGACTGAAAAGACTCCATAATAACTGCTGGTGTGAGGAGAGAACCAGAACTGTATAAACACACCCTCCACACATATTTACCCGGATAAAACAGTCATGTTGGGATACTCTGCTTTCATTATAATAAATTATTAATTTGCGATTAAAAAAAAAAAAATCTTTCGGGATACTCCGTATGCTTTATGCTTTTCTTAACTTAATGGGGTGTCAAAGCAGAACACTTAATCAATCAGAATCCACAGCTCGTAAAAAATGATTTGTTGGAAGACAATGGGATTGCAGTGGGTGAAGCATTATGCCTGTGCAATATCTCTCTTCTGAAGATGAATTATCTGCCTTGTTACAGAATTAAATTCCAGACCAGGCTCCTTGCACGCTCACTGAATAGCGATCAGGCCACTGTGTGCTTTGAGCCTTGACCATACTTTTTCTAAGCTATGTGCGTTTTGTTGGTTTGTTTTCTTTTTGTTAGTTATCCACTCCACTTTACATAATTCCCTTCCTTACAATTATACTGCAGTGCATCTAAGTGTATTCTGATGCTTTTATTACTGCATAATATGATTACAGATTAACCCCTTTAAGAGGAGTCAGTTATGAAAAATGTATATCTCAGGGCTGTATAGGGTACTTTATATTTATTTATTTTTAAGGCTTTCCACTTGAACTGACAACAATTTTGTTTTTTACTTTACTTTTGGTATCTTGTGATTTTTATTACAATTTTTTTTTCTACGAGCAATCAAAGCTTCATTTTATACTAGACCCTCAAGCAACTTGAGTATTTTGGATTGCAGTGTCTGGATTCTTTTGATGTTCGTTTTCTGCTTTTGCAGCTATGGTCAGGTGCGGTCACACTTCCAGAGCTATTAAAGAGTCAGTTTGCAGTATAAGGTTCATATTATCCCCCCTTAAAAATCTTCTAGTGTAATCCTAATCTATATATATTATACCTGATTGAGACTCCCCTTTATTTAGAGTTTAATTCGTTTTTAAGGTACCACATGCAAAGAACATTTTCTTATATATAATCCAAATATTATGCATACATGATATATTGTTTTAATTATTTTGTTTTACTGAAGTTGGGAGAGAAGTTTTAGAAGTTACATCACTTTGATTTTTTTTCTTTCTTGTCCTGTAAAATATCTTGAAGTGCCTTTTCAAGCAGTTTTATTTGTACAAGACAAACTCCGCTTTTTATGAATGTAGAGGTTATTTCAGGTGACATGTCCACTTGAAGCCTTGGAAGTAGTTTAGGATATGATATGGAAAAGTCAAGTCAGGTACCAAGCAATTGAACATTCTTGCTAAAACAACCTGCCAAGAATCTTCATAGATTTCCTAGTTTGTGTATTTCTGCATACTAAACGTTTCTAGAAAACCAAAACCATAGCAGCTGGTATAGACCCAAGTGTAACCCAAACCAAGAGCGCATTATGACCTGCATAACCCAGGTGGCTGTAGTGATCACTGTGTAATTACAGAGCATCCTATTACTTACAACTTCTGTAAAGTATAGTACTTACTCCTTTCAGTGAAATCTAATTTCTATTGTCTGATCCTCTTTGCTCATCTTTTACTTCACCTAGTTATTTTTATTTATCCATTTTCTCCATGTTACTTTAAAACACTGAAAGTTATGATCAAGTGTAGACATTTTCCAGTTGCCCCATGTTACTTTTGAAACATTGAAAGTCCACCGTGTGATGACGTAGCACGTACGACTGGGCGGTGCTTGAATGCCACAAGGAGGTGAAGCTACTCCCCAAACATATTCTTGGTTCCACGAGCTCTAATTGCAGTAACGTTGCGGCTTTGGTGCAGTGGCAGATGACTTGATGACTTGATAACTTGACTCGCCTGTCCCTAAGACAATTGGCCTTATCTGCATGGAGGAGAAAACTGTATTTGGATTGCCCAGCCCCAGTGGGAGATCACCCGGATAGTCTCCGGTTGGAAGCAACTGGGAACTTCCTTGGGACGTCTCTGAGAACTTGTAGCGGGAGTCTACTTGGCTACTATCCTTACTCATACTCCAATTGGCGAGCTCATTAATGCCATTGGAGGGACTCCATTGATTAGAACCCCTATGTCAGGGGTGTCCCAAGTTTGTTTTGCAGTGGGCCACCTCACCGTAAATCTATTTGTGCGTTGCTGCATTGATGTTTCATTGAAAGAAAATGTATGAATGTATATGTATATATGTATGTTTGTGTGTGTGTGTGTATATATATATATATATATATATATATATATATATATATATATATATATATATATATAATATATACATATACATACAATATATATATATCACAGTAGTGCGCAGTGCTACCCACCCCCCCCCCCCCACACACACAGACTTTGATTCTTCTTTTTTTCAAGAAGAAACAAAAATCCACGTTGTTTTGTTTTTTCCCCCTCCCTGCTCGCTTACCTTTTATCTGCAGAGAGGGGGATTGGTTCATCTAAGCACCAGGATGTCACAGACACCCAGTGCTCCAAAGGGGTCAGAGTGCGAGTGTGTTGGAGCTCTGACTGTGTTGGAGCACCGGGTGTCAGTGACATCCCGGTGCACACTTTGTTGGAGCGGCTGAGAGGTGCGGCTACCGCTGCCACTCTCAAGCGGGCCGCACCGCTCTGGCTGGCAGGCCGCATGTTGGATGCCCATCCCCTATGTGGTAAAGCTGCAACTTATTGAGGCTTTCTGGAATATTCCTAAAATTGGGCGACAGCTGCAAAATCTCCTACTTGGCCTGGCTCTTTAATCTGCAAGCGACCTGCACGTCACCCAGGGAGACATGCCCCAGACTCTTCACCATCTGCAGATATTTTCTCTGTCACCCCTTCCAGCTACATCCCTTGTGGGGATTTTCGAGCTGCTTTCTATTTCTTTTTTGTGAGTTGGTGGACCCCCAGATGCTCTTTGAAGGCTAAACGTTTCTAACTCTGGCTATATAATTGCCTACAAATACAATATAGAAGTTCTTAGTAGTGCCACAAAGAATAAGGCTTTATACACTAGAACTAACACTCAATCCACTGCTCTCTAATTTGTTGGCATTAATTTATTGGAGTTTGCTGACAATCGACAAGATACAGTGGCCTAAGAATAAAAATTGAACTGGGTGCTCAAGGTATATATCATTAACTTCTTATCTTCCAAATTCCAACAACAGAATCCTGGAAAGATAACCTTTTCTTGCACATTTGAGGCATCAGGCCTGGGGATATTCCATCAAATTATACATATAGTTTTTCAGAGAATCCTGTTCCAGAATGTGCCCAAGAAAAGATAAATCCGAAAAGGACAAGCCACCAAAACCTATTCACCTATATTATTCTCCACGTACAAGCCTTTCAGGCAAAAGACAAGAGCAACAATCCTCTCCAGACAAATCATATACTTCTGGGGATGAGCCTCTGCCAAATCTTACACAAAAAATCTTAAAACATATATTGAGAACTTGTTTCAGAGATTAAGTACAGATCTAAAAACCAAATACGCAGAAATGGCTTTGATAAATACAACTCTAACCTCACAAGCAAAGCAACTAGATTCTCTTAGGGATGACATACAAATCCAGAAAGAACAAGATCTCAGATTAAAAACATAAATTGCGAAAATAGAGGTGAAAACTATTGATTTGGAGGACCGCTCCAAGAGGAGAAACCTTAAGATCAGGGAGATCTTGGAAGAGATTTGATCAATTATACCTCTTCTGTAACGAACTCTTGACCCAATATCTAGACAAAAACAACTTGGCACCTATCCATTTGAAAGAATCCATAGACTCGTGACCCAAAACTACAGGATAAACCCAGAGATGTCATTTATTCGCGGAGCTCTCTGCCTCAACCAGAACTAATAGAAGGCGATTCAGTGAAATATGCATATCACTGAGGGAGAGGGGCAACCCATAAAGATGGGGATTATGGTACCCTATATAACATAGGCAATCCCCCAAAGACACTCACTCAAATAAATTGATTTCTTAATACCTTGGACCTAAGATATTAGAAGAGAATTTAATGCTATTGAATCAGCCATTTCACCTATTGGAAATCCATAGTGCAATTCAGGGACTGTAGCAGGGGAAATCACTGGGTCCAGATGGATATACAGCATATTTCTATCGGCTCCTGGACCCGTTGATCTCCCCTATACTTCATAAATCCTTAAATCCTGTTAGACACAGGAACCTCTTACCTCCAGAGATGTTACAGGCCACAATCTCTCCCATCCCTAAGGAATGAAAGGACTCAAAATATGTCCCTTATTATCGGCATATCTCTTTAATTAATAATGATGTCAAAATCTTCTCTAAAATACTCTCTGATCGCTTGGCATCAATTATCCCTGACTTGATACACCCGTATCAGACGGGGGTTTAGTCCGGGCAGGACAGCAGAGGAAAATACTTGTAGAATTATCAACTTAATATCAGTGGTCAATAAGGATAGAGTTCCATCAACCTTTTTAGCACTAGATGGTGAGAAGGCCTTTAACTGGGTAAGCTGGTCTTAACTATCCGAAACTTTTGAGGCCATTGGTCTCTTGTGTACTTTCATGGAATGCACTATGGCACTATATAAATCACCCTCTGCCTTTGTTAAAGCTCCTTCTCTCAATTATGATTCCCTTAATATCCCAAATGGTACCAGACAAGGGTGCCCTCTGGATGTTATATGCTCTTTCAATTGAGAGACCTCTTGCACCTGCAATTAGGAATTCATCATTGGTGGAGGGCATCACCAGGGCCAGCCCTTTAATGGGGCATATTGGTGCAGCTGCCCCAGGCGGTACCCTGGCCGAGGCGATACTTTGCTGCTCCATGCAGCTGGCTTTTTATTCTTTTTTTTCCCCTATGTCCAGGGGAGTTTGATAGAAGGAGGTCTCAGCCAATCAAGTGAGACTTCTCAACTCTCCTGATTGGCTGAGAGTTCAGAAGCCTCCCGTAATTGGCTCTGATGACCACTTATCAAATAGTCAAAGGCAATATTTGTAAATAAACTATAGTTTTAGTGAGGGAGAGAGACCGATCAGATAATGTAATATTTTTTTTTGTAATAAATTAAATATTTAATAAACTGTTAATAACTAAGGGTTTTTATAAAAGCCATTTCCAATGTTTAACCCCTTCCCTGCCATTGATCGCTGTGTACGCAGCGATCTTACACAGCAGCACATCTTTTGCGGTCTGTGCATTTTTAAGGGGTTCATTTATTTACTTGTAATTTATTACAGTATAACAAATGCTCTTTTAAGAGCTATTAACCCCTTGCTTGCTATTAACCCCTTGCTTGCGCAAATGCAGTAATCTTGCTGCAGAAGCATTTTGAAAAAATTGTGTTAATTATACCCGCTAGGTATTTTTTTTAGCTGTCTGAGTGCATGTATAGCGATCAGTAACAGCTGATCAGTGGCAAAGACAGTTTGGTGATTGTTCAGATGAGCATCACCATTCTCCTGGTCAGATCAATATTTGTAAGTATTGATCTGACCCGTGTAGATCTGCCTTCCTCTCCTCACTTGAGTTTTAGTGAGGGAGACAGAAAGAGCTGTATAATATAAGTTTTTAATTGAAAAAAAAAAGCGCATATGGAGCGATCTGGCCGAGGAAGGATTTTTTGCGATCTGCATTTTCTTTTTTAACACTCACCAGGGGTTAATTATACTCACTAGGGGATTACGTGTATTCCTTTTGAAGCTGTCTGAATCCTTTGTATAGCGATCAGTGGCAAAGGCGGTTTGGTGATTGCTCAGATGAGCATCACCATTCGCCTGGTCAGATCAGTATTGGTAAATATTGTTCAGACCCATATGCATCTGCCTCCCTCTCCTCACTTAAGTTTTAGTGAGGGAGAGAGACAGATCTGTATAATGTAAGTTTTTAATTGTAATAAATTAAATAAAATGTTACAAGATTGTGAGACACAAAGGCTTTTATAAAAGCCATACTTGGACACCCCTGGCCTAGGGTGTCTACTTTTACAAGATATATGGGTTGATGGGGTAAAATACACTGTCCGGCTTAAAAAAAAAAGTCCCAAATGAAAGATGGGCTGACTACATGTCAAAGTTCCAAGTTGGAAATGCGCACCATCAAAATGTGGCCTTTCTAGCCCCCAAACAACCCAACAAACATATGCATGGGTGGTATCCCTGTACTCAGGAGATGTTGCTGAACACATATTGGGGTGTTATTTGGCAGTGACACATACCAAAATCTTTAAATTCATGTCTGAAGTACATTTGTGGGGGGAAAAAAACCACAAAAAAATTACTACCACAAATTTTGACAAAGGCTGGTGGTAGAATTAGTGCATGGAAAGTGTTAAAATATCACCATTTGAAAAAGCCTAGGGTGTCTACTTTAAAAAAATATATAGGTTGATGGGGTAAAATACACTGGCTGGCTTCAAATATGCCTACATGGGTGCAGGCTGTCTCCATGTCAAAATTTCAAGTTGGAAAACCAAAAACTGCACCTCCCAAATTTGGCCTTTTAGGCCCCAAACAACCCAACAAACCTATTCATGGGTGGTATCCCTGTACTCAGGAGAAATAGTAGAATCGATTTCGCAGTTTCTTTGTTTACTTTTGTCGATGAGGAGAAGATGTTTCAAATAAAAGTCAGGAAATTTGTTGGGGTTTTTTTTGTATTTTTTTTACCATATTTGATTTATTTTGTTATATGATATTATAGGATATGATCAAAATGATGGCACCCAAAGCCTTTTTTATCCCGATTAAAAGCAATATATAATTTGTGTGGGTACAGCAAATGACAAAGAAGAAAATTACAGCTAAACACAAACAGCCATTGTCCGAATCGCCAAAAATGTTTCAAAGGGTCTGTCCTTAAGGGGTTAATAAAATATTTTTCTAAACAACTGTGACTGGGTGCTTCCATTTTGTGAAATGTGGTGTTTTTGGGTTCACCCCACAGTAAATTTACAGCACTAGTATCTCACCATGGGTCTGGGGACACCGAATGCAGTCTATAGGTCATGATTCTGACCATAGACTCCGTTGAATCGGAGGGTAATGTAACTATTACATCAAAAAATATACTTTTTGTGTTGGAAGGCAGGTAAAAAAATAAAAAAAGGTGTTCACATCCATCTAGTCCTGCCCACTATGAAACACATGAGCCAGTAAAAGAGCAGGGGTGTATCTTATGACATCACCAAAAAGGTCAGCGTTTAAGAGGGGGGAGCTTTCTCCCCCTGCACTGCACAAGCAGTTGGCTCAGCCTGTGGCTAATTTAAGCGGGACTCAGGTGCAGCTGTCACTGCCAATCTCAAGCGGCCCGCACCTGGATCCCCAGGTTTGCATAGTTGCCAACTGTCCCGTTTTTGCCGGGAAAATCCCATCAATTGGGAGCATGTCCCGGTGAATTCACCATGCCGGGACTGTCCCGGCAAATGAACAGGAGTGGCACGTGAAGAAAAAAAAAAAGTTCTCCCAGACCTTTAAAAAAAATACCTCTTCCTCCCGCGACCTCTGCAGCAGCAATAGAATAGGAGAGATGTGGGAGAGAGGCAGCACAAAGGAGGACTCGCACCAGTAAGCACAGACAGATAGAAAGGAATCAAACTCAATCAATTAATGGTCAAATTAACACTGGCATATTTATAGGCAAATTGGCTTCGACAAATTAATAGGCAGACAAAGACATATTAATGGGCAAAATAACACTGGAATATTAATGGGCAAATTGGTTGTGGCATATTTGGCAAGCTGGCTGGGGCATATTTATGGGCAAACTAACAGTGGCATATTGATGGGCAAACTGGCCCATTTAATGGGCAAACTGGCATATTTTAATAAGGCAATGTGACGGTGGCATGTTAATTGGTAGCGGACAGTGGCTTATTTTAATTGGCAGTGATGCTGTGGCATGTTCTGTAGGGCAAAATAACGTGCTATTTACACTGTGGCTTGTTCTGCAGGGGCAGTTCTGTGGGGCAAGTTGACACTGTGGTATGCCAAATCATGTGGGTGCGATATGAGTGCATGGCAAGTGCTGTGGGTACTGTATGGGGCTGTGTTAAGTCCTTTAGGTGCAATGTTTGTGCAGAGGACAGGCAATACTGGTGTGTGAAATCTTGGTGCTCTGGCTAGACTTTTAGGTGCAAGCTTACTGTGGCAAGCCACATGGGTTCAAGGTGGTGCTCTGGCAAGTCACATGGGTGCAAGGTGGGGCTGTGGGTGCAATGCAAGGAATGTAGTGGCAATAATGAATAATGAAAAAATAATGGGCAGGAGAAATGGAGTAAGGGGGCAGAGAAAGGATATCAAAAACAAGGAATGCATTTTTTTTCTAAATCATTTTATTTTATCATAACTATATCTTCTCACTCACTGCCTGTGACTGGCACAGCATGTTTTAATGGGGGTACGCATAAGGAGCAAATATGAAGCTCTATGTACATTTATATCTGTCCAGCTTATGAACTGCATGTTTTAAAATTTCAGTTTCCATATTCTGAACAAAACAATAATGGTGCAGTGCTGTGGGTCTGACATAATGATGGTTTAATATGAGGAGAGAGGTTTTTCTTACAATAGGCCTTGTTTGGTGGGAATTTAGTGATGATATCTGCATTATAAAAATTAGGTGGCTTTACATTATGCTAATTATGTGTGTTGGGCAGTGGGCGGAGCTTTGGGGCAGAGGGTGTGGAACATTTTTGATAGCAGTGCTGCAAAGTGTCCCTGGATATTTTTTTCAAATGTTGGCAACTATGGGTTTGTAGAGGGATATCTGGCAGCAAAACAGATGGGTTGATTGTACATAAAAAAGAAGGATAGAAGGTGCACATCAAAATAAAATGACACCATGCGAGCAAGGTAAAGGTAGATTAGCAGGGAGGGGGACAAACAAAATAACGTTTTATTCCTTCATTAACCCCTTAAGGACAGAGCCTTTGAAACATTTTTGTCCTTTCTGGACAATGGCTATTTTAACATTTCTGTGCTGTTTGTGTTTAGCAGTAATTTTCTTCTTCGTCATTTGCTGTACCCACACATATTATATATTGTTTTTATCGGGACAAAAAGGGCTTTCTATGGATGCCATATTTTTGATCATATCTTATCATATTATTAAAAAAAAAAAAAAATATATGGTAAAAAAAAAAAAAAAATACACAAATTTCTTTGTTTTTATTTGAAACAACTTCTCCTCATCGACAATAGCGAACGCAAAAACATGCTAAATAGATTGTACTATTTCTCCTGAGTACAGGGATACCACCCATGCATAGGTTTGTTGGGTTGTTTGGGGGCTAAAATGCCAAATTTGTGAGGTGCAGTTTTTTGTTTTCCAACTTGAAATTTTTACATGCAGACAGCCTGCACCCATGTCCCATTTGGGACATATTTGAAACCAGCCAGTGTATTTTACCCCATCAACCCATATATTTTTTAAAAGTAGACACCCTAGGCTATCTCAAATGGTGGTATTTTTACACTTTCCATGCACTAATTCTACCACCAGCCTTTGTCAAAGTTTGTGGTAGTAATTTTTTTGTGTTTTTTTTCACAAACCTTGTACTTCAGACATGAATTTACAGATTTTGGTATGTGTCACTGCCAAATAACACCCCAATAAGTGTTCAGCAACATCTCTTGAGTACAGGGATAACCCCCCATGCATAGGTTTGTTGGATTGTTTGGGGGGTAAAAGGCCAAATTTGGGAGGTGAAGTTTTTGGTTTTCCAATTTGAAATTTTGACATGCAGACAGCCTGCACCCATGTCCCATTTGGGACATATTTGAAACCAGCCAGTGTATTTTACCACATCAACCCATATATTTTTTAAAAGTAGACACCTTAGGCTATCTCAAATGGTGGTATTTTTACACTTTCCATGCACTAATTCTACCACCAGCCTTTGTCAAAGTTTGTTGTAGTAATTTTTTTGTGTTTTTTTTTCACAAACCTTGTACTTCAGACATGAATTTACAGATTTTGGTATGTGTCACTGCCAAATAACACCCCAATAAGTGTTCAACAACATCTCTTGAGTACAGGGATACCACCCATGCATAGGTTTGTTGGGTTGTTTGGGGGGTAAAAGGCCAAATTTGGTAGGTGCAGTTTTTGGTTTTCCAAATTGAAATTTTGACATGCAGACCGCCTGCACCCATGTCCCATTTGGGACATATTTGAAACCAGCCAGTGTATTTTACCCCATCAACCCATATATTTTTTAAAAGTAGACACCCTACGCTATTTCAAATGGTGGTATTTTAACACTTTCCATGCACTAATTCTACCACCAGCCTTTGTCAAAGTTTGTGGTAGTAATTTTTGTGTGTTTTTTTTTCACAAATATTGTATTTTAGACATAAATTCACAGATTTTGGTACCACCCATGCATAGGTTTGTTGGGTTGTTTGGGGGCTAAAAGGGCCACATTGTGAAGGTGCGCATTTTCAACTTGGAATATTGACGTGTAGCCAGCCTGAGCCCATCTTTCATTTGGGACTTTTTTTTAAAGTAGGACAGTGTATTTTACCCCAAAAAGTATATATTTTGTAAAAGTAGACACCCTAGTCTATTTTAAATGGTGTTATTTTAACACTTTCCATGCACCAATTCTACCACCAGCCTTTGTCAAAGTTTGTGGTAGTCATTTTATTGTGTATTTTTTCCCACATACATTGTACTTTAGACACAAATTCACATATTTCGGTATGTGTCACTGACAAACAATACCACAATATATGTTCAGCAACATCTCCCGAGCACAGGGATACCACCCATGCATAGCTTTGTCAGCTTTGTTGGGTGTTGAAAGGCTACATTTGAGAGGTGCGCTTTTTGATTTTCAAACTTGGAATTTGAACATGTAGAGCAAGGAAGGGGTTAATAGCTCTTATAAGAGCCTTTGTAGTACTGTACAAAAAAATTAACCCCTAAAAATGCACAGACAAGAAAAAAGGTTCTGCTGTGCAGTGATCAGTGGCAGGGAAGGGGTTAATACACTACACTATACAAAGGGTATGGCTTTTATAAAAGCCCTTGGGACTCACAATTTATTAACATTTTATTTAATTTATTACAATTAAAAAATTATGTTATACAGATCTGTCCCTTTCCCTCACTAAAACTCAAGTGAGGAGAGGGAGGCAGATCCATATGGGTCAGAACAATATTTACGAACCAGACGAATGGTGATGCTCATCTGAGAAATCACCAAACCACCTTTGCCACTGATCGGCTGTTACTGATCGCTATACACGCGTTCAGACAGCTTCAAAAGGAATACACGTAATCCCCTAGTGGGTATAACTAACCCCTAGCGAGTCTGACAAAAAAAATGCTGATAGCAAAAAAAAATCCTTCTGCGACTAGATTGCTCCATATGCGCTGCTTAGGCAGTGACCATATGCACTGCTTAGGCAGTGACCATATGTGCTGCTTAGGAAGTGATATACGGCAAGGAAGGGGTTAATAGCTCTTAAAAGAGCCTTTGATATACTGTAATAAATCAAAGTAAAAAAAAATAACCCCTAAAAAAATGCACAGACAGCAAAAAATGTGCTGCTGTGTAAGATCACTGCGTACACAGCGATCAATTGCAGGGAAGGGGTTAAATACTGGAAACGGCTTTTATAAAAGCCTTTGGGTCTCAATTCTATTAAATATATTATAATTAAAAACTTACATTATACAGCTCTGTCTCCCTCCCTCACTAAAACTCAAGTGAGAGGGAGGCAGATCTACACTGGTCAGATCAAATATTTACAAATATTGATCTAACCAGACGAATGGTGATGCTCATCTAAGCAAACGCCAACCCGCCTTTGTCACTTATCAGCTGTTACTGATCGCTATACATGCGGTCAGACAGCTAAAAAAATTTTTTTTACGTTAAACGTAGTCCCCTAGCGGGTATAATTAACACGTGACGGGTGTAATAAAAAAGTAAAAAAAAAATTAAAAATGCTTCTGCAGCAAGATTGCTGCATTTGCGTCAGATCGCTGCTTAGGCAGTGATCTACAGCAAGAAAGGGGTTAATCTCTCTTAAAAGAGCTTTTTTTTATACTGTAATGAATTACAGTAAAAAAAAAATGAACCCCTAAAAAATGCAGACGGCAAAAAATGTGCTGCTGTGTATGATCACTGCGTACACAGCGATCAATGGCAGGGAAGGGGTTAAATGGCTTTTATAAAAGCCCTTGGTGTTTAAAATTTTATTAAATATTTTTTTTATTATTTTATTTTATTTTTTTACTTTATCTGATCTGTCTCTCTCCCTTACTATAACTAGTAAGGTGAGGGAGGCAGATCAATACTTGTCAAAGGCAATATTTGCTAATATTGCCTTTGACTGTATGGTAAGTGCTCATCAGAGCACTTACCATACATGCCTGCACACAGATCACATAGATCTGTTGTGCCGGCATCGATTGGCTCCCCCTAGAGGATCGGAAGTGAAATACTTTCACTTCCGATGCTCTTGCCATTAGAAGGGAAACGCTGCCTGTACAGGCAGCGTTCCCTTCTACTGAGCCGATGGGGTCGCTCAGGAGAGCGACCACCATCGTCTCTGGGCAGCCTGAAGGTGTTGTTAAGTGCCTCGCTGGCGAGGCACTTTAACAACACCGGAGATGCTTAGAAAGCGAATGATCGTTCGCTTTCTAAGCACATGTGTGCAGTGGGCGCAGCCATTTTTAAATGGCTGCTACGATCACTCCGTGGAGTGATCGTAGCGCGCCCCTGCACATTTGGGGGGTGTTGCACAATGCCTCTACCTAGAGGCATTGTAGCAACACCGTTAGAGTAAAGAAAGCGACCGCTGGTCGCTTTCTTTACTCAGTTTAGTGCATGACGTGCCAGGCACGTCACCTGTCGGCAAGTCCTCGATTTGCCGTGACGTGCCTGGCACGTCATCTGTCGTTAAGGGGTTAAGCAATCTGTGTGTGGTAGTGTGACTGTGTGTGTGAATCTCTGTGTGTATGTGAGTATGCAAGTGTGACTTGCTGTGAGTGTGTAAGTGTGACTCTCTGTGTGTATGCATGTGTGACTGTATTTGTGTAAGTGTGACTCTGCCTGTATGTGAGAGTGTGTGTTTGCGGAAGTGTGACTGTGGGTATGTGAGTGTGTGTATGAATGTGTGTGCATTTAATGTGAGGTGTGTTTTTTGTTTATGAGTAATGAGTTTTATTGCTGGAGAATCTGTGACAAATAACTGTGAGTTTTATATATATGTGTGTGTATGTATGCATGTATGTACCGTATTTGCGCGATTATAAGACGACCCTGATTATAAGACGACCCCCCAAACTTTGGATATTCCTTTAGGAAAAAAAACTAAAAGCCTGAATATAACACTACCCTATAGGAAAAAAGTTCAACTTGTATATATTCACATGTAAATTGCTTTTTAATAAAAATTATGATATCAAAAAATGCATTTCTTGTTTTTATTTCCTTTTTATGTGCAGCCGGTCCGTCATAATAGACGGAAGTGTCAGGCAGCATGGAGGATGTCTGCACTATCGTGCAGACATCTCCCTGCTGCCCGAATGTCCCTGGTGGCGGGGGCAGCCGGAGGATGTCTGCACGATACGCGCAGACATCCCCCGCTGCTGCCCGGCATTTCCGCCGGGACTTTTATGATGAAGCCGGAAGGACCCGGCTTCATCATAGAAGTCACGGCGGTCATGCCGGGCGGCAGGGGTGAATTTGTGCGCGTATCGAGGGGGACCTGGATATCAGTCTAATAGTCCGACCTCGATTTGAGTTCAGATTATAAGACGACCTCGAATGTAAGATGAGGGGTCTTTTTCAGAGCATTTGCTCTGAAAAAAACCTCGTCTTATATTCAAGCAAATACGGTATATATGCATACACACGTTTTTTTTCTTTTCTTTAATGAAACATAAATGCGGCCCACTCACAAATACATCTGCGGTGAAATGGCCTACTGCAAAACAAACTTGGACACCCCTGCTCTACAAGGTATTTTTGCAGCTCCTTGCTTGTTGTGTAAGAGACTCAGAGGGTTAATCTGGTTTTGACTCTGCTTTCACCATTTGGGATTACTGCATGTGACACGCATATTGGCATTGTGTACTTGGTATAATTAGAAAATCTGTACTCTTCACCAACAGACTTGTACAGCACTTAAAAAGCTTGTATTAGAAACACAGATTTGCTGTCAGATAGAAACCAAATGGCCCGTCTAGCCTGCCCATTTTATTTATTGCTTAATGTTAATTGGCTTTTTTGTTTTTCAAACTATACAAAAGCATAACCTAACTGAGTATTTGTTAGAATGACAAACCAATATAGTTTTACTTACTTTACTAATAACACCCAGAACATTTAAGAGCGCCTGAAAAAGTTGTGGGGAAGCGAAACTTTGTCAATCTAAAATTACAATCTTGCTTTTCATCCATTAATTACAGATAGCTGTAAAAGGATACATTTCATCAAAGAGATGTTGTCCTAATGATATTTATTTTTAGTATCGGTTATTTTAGAAAATTCCACATTGCATAGTTTGGTCAAATCTATTTTTCCAATTATTTTAAAATGATTCTATAAAGTATTTCTGTTCATAATGGGGTAAAATAACCTTTACTTTAGAGGGTCCACCCAATATTTGCTTATAATCAGTACCGAAATTGTGCCTCCAAATTGCAGACAGATTTGTGGAAAATCAGTGGCACATTGGTACCTGAATTTCAGGCTACTCTGGTAGCCCTGAGGTGGCTCCGAATATGTCTGCAATTCCAACATCATAACTGATAGACAAGACTTCTGGGGGGAGGACCTCGGCTATGACGTATATAGGTGAGGTCCTCCCAAAATAGCCAGTGTGTAGTAAAACAAAAATATTTTTAAAATTCCATGATTCATTAATTAAATACATAAAAATAAAGTAAATGACCATTATAAAAAATAATTTTTATTACAATTTTAAAATGCTTATATTAATGTAAATATACTAATATAATAGTATATGATCGCCGCGAATGTGTTTGTATGCATACAAACTCACATAGGCAGTAATCAGATTTGACTGCCTATGTGTTAAAGGTGTTGCAATGATGCAACACCAGTCTCTGCAACCCCAGGGGTGATCGTGGGTGCTGTATTGAAGAGGAGCAATACAGCATACCCAGCAGAGAGCGATGGAAGTGATAAAAAAAATCACTTCCATCACTCTGAAACTATTGCTTGACTGCCCCTATAGCCCCCCCAGTCAGCAACATTACAGTTAGAAAAAAATAAAAGGAAAAGGCTAACTCTAGATCTACTAACCCTAGAACTAGGCTTAGGGTTACAATTAGGATCAGTGTTACAGGTTGGTAAGGGTTAGAATTAGGGTTAGTACAAGTGTTAGACTAAGTGGTGGGGGTATATTTAGATTTAGGGTCAAAAGGCCACTGTAGAAAAAATAATTAGGAAACCAAAAAAACACTAGTATCGGTTATTGCCCTATTACTTGAAGAAAGAAAAACATGGAAACATTGGTATTTCTAAACTCAGGACAGATATTAGAAACTATATGGAGGGGGTCTTTTTTACCGTTTGTAATTGTGTAAAAATAAATCTGGTAAAAGTTAGAAAAAGTGTTTTTTGGCATATTTTCATCATATTTTAGATTTTTTTTAATAATAAATTATATCATATGATGATGATATATAATTTGTGTGGATGTACTGAACACGAAGAAAGAAATCACAGTTAAGCAAACGTATGACAAACATAATGGAATTCTGGTCTTCTTCAAGGCACATCAAATGCAGCATAGAACTCTGTCACTAAGGCGTTAAACAGCATCCTTTTTCCTACCCTATTGCTCAGCTGTTTTATAATGACCAGCTTCTTAACTGTTACTATGGTTACTCACCTGGTTGCTATCAGCCAGCCCCTTTCCTACTAAGTCCAGACTATTTAACCCCTTCCCGACCTTATGACGAGTTAACTCGTCATAAGAGCCGCAGCGTTAGCGACCTTATGACGAGTTAACTCGTCATGCAGTCTAGCCGGCGGTGCGCTCCGTGGGCACCGCCAGCTAGTCTGCAACGGGTCCAGGACTAAGCCTCGCACCCGAGGCAAAGCTCCTGGACCCGATCGGTCAGTTTCCGGCCATGTGATCGCGGTGATTGCTCAATCACCGCGATAACATGCAAATTAGATGGCAAAGTCAGTGTGTTCACACACTGACTTTGCCTCTAATTCACTCCCTGTGCTTCACATTCTTATAGTGAAGCACAGAGAGTGACCTGCAAGTAAAAATAAATTAATTATACACACATAGGTAAAAAAAAAAAAAAAAAAAAAATTAACCCTTTCATTGCTGATCACAGTTTTTAACTGTGATCAGTTTCCTTCCACTTTATGGCCCTCATTTAGTTTTTTTTTTAACAGATTTTTTTATTTTTACAATTTATAAAGTTTTTTTGAATAAATAAAGGTAATTTTAATATATTTATTTAATAAAATTTAACCCCTGCATGCCTGTTGCATGATTTTTACTGATCTGACATCGAACTCTTCAGAGTTTTTTTCTGTCTTTTTTGTTATGGGGGATTTGGGAACCAATATTTTTCTTTTTTATTAGTTAGTTAATTAGGGGGGATAAGTGGGTTAGTGTTGCACTAGTTATGTAGCTTATTATTGGGAAAATAATGGGGAAAAACTTTTTTTTCCTCAAAAATTTCCTCTTTTATATGTATTTTTTAATACTAAAATGTAAATCATTTTTATGTATAGGGTATCAAAAGAAAGCTCTAACTGTCCTCTAAAAAACAACATATAACTTGTATGGGTACGTTAAATGAGAGAGAGGAAATTTGTGTTTCAAAAACCGCGTATTAAAAATTGAAAAACGCTCTGGTCCTTGGCCCAGGAAAATCCCTGGTCCTTAAAGGGTTAAGCAGCAAGTCTCATTACCTCCATGCCTTCGCGTTGTTTCCGGTTACCAAATGCATTTCCTATGATTCCTTTGTTTTACCTGTATGGGCTGACTTCCCTTCTGGTTCCTGACTTTTGGCTTTGACTTCCTGACTTGCTTGATCCCTGTTCTACTGATTCTGGCTCACCAGATTACCCACTTTGGTTAGAGACCCTGTCTCGCCACCTGGATTTAGTTTTATGGATTATTTTTTCCATTTCTCTATTATTAATAAAGGTGTTTTGCATCATGCTTTCTGTTTCTGTCTGGTTCCTGGTACCTAACAAATATATAACATTATTATTGTATATACATATTTTTGTGTTGAAAATTGTTTACTTTAATTCTTCTGCACTTTTCTATTCAGTTCTCCAGCTACAATCTGGATAATTGTAATGGGCGAATTCGCCTATTAGCCGCATTCGGAAAATAACCTACGTTTGTTCCAGCACATTAGACCCGGATAAAAGCTA
Source organism: Pelodytes ibericus (assembly GCA_036172795.1). Lineage (NCBI taxonomy): Eukaryota > Metazoa > Chordata > Amphibia > Anura > Pelodytidae > Pelodytes > Pelodytes ibericus. Next base: position 110,727,844 of record CM069863.1, on the reverse strand, counting down.
AATGTTAGGGTTAACTCTTTCATATGATACATTTTAATTTCTTTGGTTTAATCCTTCTTTGGCTGACTTAGTTAACAAGTGTTTCCTATGTCATGTGCTGTGTAATTCTGTAATTACAGGGGGATTTCCAATTCACCTAGCTTATTTTCTGACAAGACTGTTTTGAAATTGTTGTACCCTTCGTGACAATATCTGTTTTAACATTTCTGCGGTGATTGTATTTTCCTCTCTCTCACTTAATGTAACCACACATATTTTATGCTGTTTTTATCATCATAAAAAGTCTTCCTTTAGTTCCCATTATTTTCATCATACCAAATAATTTACTAGACGAAAAATCATAACAAAATTGAAATGACATCAATAAGGACGACTTGGAGAGATAAGCAAGACTATTGCAACAGCAAAAACATCTATCACGCTTTATATGCAGATTTATATGCTGATTTTATTATACTTTAAATCCAGTTTTTAAGGCATTATAAATTTCTATTTAGAATAGTAAGTTGTGTCAAACATATTTTACGGGCCATGAAAAATATTTTTTGTGTCTTAGGTCTTTAGATGTGTACTATATGCTTGATTGCTCTCTTCATTCATCTTTTAATACTTTTGTCTAGGTCTTATGAATTTGAACCAAACAACAGAGTTTGACAAATCCCCAGGATCCAGAGATTCCAAAATATATTTTATATATAACTTTCTGGCTACGATTTTTCCTACACACTATATTTTTTACCAGGTCATGGTATTTCTTTACCATGGAATGCTTTCCTGTGACATAGTATTAAAAAAAAGCATATTTAATTGCACTGGTGATGTTTTTGGTGTTTTGTTTTCTATGATTCTTTTTGTGTTTTGTCTTTTACAGTTTTTGATTATAGCTACAGAGACTACATTCTGTCATGGTATGGAGATCTTAGTAAAGATGAGGGTCAGCTCTATCATCTACTTTCCGATGACTTCTGGGAGCTGGCCAGGCAGTTGCGTAGCCGTCTTGCCCATGTCGATGTTGTCCGAGTTGTCTGCAACGATGTCGTGAAAAATCTCCTCACACATTTCTGTGACCTTAAAGCTGCAAACACTAGGTAACAAGCTGAAGTGTCCTCCTGCACTCGTTGTGTGTTTGAACCAGGTGAAGGCTGGGCGGCAAAACCAATTTAGTAGCTCTTGGTGAAACTTCATCAGCCTTCTTGTTCTCATCAAAGATAGACACAGATAGACAGGTATGGTATAGGAATTATTAGAAACACTAGACAACTGTATGGAAATGTAGAAATTGCTATGGTCATTGGTATGTAGAAGTGAAAACTAGTCAAGCCCCAGCCCATTTAGCCATGTTAGAGGGCACCCCAGGAGCCAATATCCCCCTGCCCAACTTGCCAGCCCTCCCCTGGTTTAAGCTCTATTTTGTCTTTGCTTTTTTTTTACATTTTTTTATAAACCCTTTTAATACCTAGCTAACACAGAAAATGTAATTGACTAACGCCACCAATGATGGATTTCAATTACAAATTGCAGTGATTTGATTGAAGTGTCTTAAATGTTTAATAACCTCTTATGCAGGTTAAAGTTGGTAATATTTCTGTTGTGAATAAAAGGACTTGCCTCATAGTTTGCATTATTTAACACCCTTTGACGATTAAAGGATATGAACATTCCATTCATTAGCTTGATTGGTGTAATGAGTTTTAGTGATTACTATGTGTATGAGGTATGACTAATACTCCATTATGGGGGTTAATTCTAGTAATCATTCAGTGCTTCAGCCCCTCCCTACTTTACCTCATTGCAGGAGATGGGCTCACTTCTGCTCCAGCCTGGTCTATGCCTCTCCCAAAATACAGACCTTCGTCCTGTTGAACGCTGGGATGTCATGTGAAACCCTGCCCTCAGACTATAACTGTCGGTGCACTAGGAGGTGGAGCAAGCAGTCAGTGCACCTGGCACAGGCTTTGCCCCCTTGTGCTGTGCAACCCTGAAGGAAAAAAATATGGTTGAGGGACTCGGGTCTCATTTGGTCGATTTGTGGAGCCCTGGGTTAGACTATGTCTTTCTGCTAGATAGGGTGCCCTCTGTTGAATATATGTGAAACCAAGGAACTGTTGTTGACAAGATCATTCCACATGCTACACAATAACACATGGAGGCTGCTGGTTAGAGGATAAACTGCATGCCCTGCCATCCTCATACTGAACATTTCATTAGACATATGTGGAAAATCAAAATTTTTGTGTCTCTTTAAATGTATTTTGACTAGGTACAATGCATTGTATACGTTGGAAAAATGTACTTTTATGTTTTCTTATATCTTTTTACTATGTCATTGTAACTGCATTTTAAACATTTTCCTGTTTTGAGATGATGACTTTAAAGGTCATTATCGATTTTAATTTCACGCTAAACATCTCCGACAGAAATTGCTTCATTCACTTCACTATTGATCAGTGTTTCTCGTTAGCAGGAGTTTTTCATTACAAGGTTAAGGCTGCGCTGTGTGTGTGATTTTTCCTTATCCTTTTTTTCATGTCTGTTCCTTTGCAGCAAATATTATATTACTTTTAAGTTCTGTTTACAATGCAGCATGAATATAAAACAGAGGGCATCTCAGTTGTCAAGATGAAAGACAAAAGTAAAGCTGGACTCATACTAGTTAGTACCTGTTTTTTTTTTGTTCAGTTATCATGAGCGGAATGAACTTGTCATGTTTAGTGGAAGATACTTATTAGAAGAAGAGCACGTATATCTGTGTTGCATGGCACTGCATAATGTAGATCGTTTCGGCATACCAAGGCTATCCTAGCATCATCCCTATTCAATCAGAAAATTGGGGTGCACTAATTGCTGCTTACCAGTTGCCGTGGTTTCTTTAATTGAAATTAATAGTGTCAGTCAACTGTGTGGATTTACACATGGTTATATTTTTAAAATTCATCGTGGAGAGAGAGAGAAAGAGAGACTATTAAGTATCACCTTTCTATGGCTTTGATTTGTATGATCTTGGACCAGTAAAGCAACACAGTGGCATTTCTAGGGAGCTGCTAGAGGGACTGAAGTACCTAAACCTCTGCCCCATAGCCTTGAATGGAGACTTCAGGGCTAAAGTAATTTTTTACTGATATATGGTTAGCCTGTTTCCACCTGAGCAATAATAGGAGTATTATTCAGTTAAGCCCTCAGGGGAGTACAGCCCTTACTTTTAAAGGCGCCTGGCCGGTCCTCTTGGGGCAGAGGCCCTTTTGCGTACTCTGCGTGTGAGGTCAAAGCATCGCGGGGCACATGACCTGCCCACCAGAAGACACCAGGGAAGTCCTGTGGATTTTTTTGTCTTTTCAGTTTTGTGGTCTACAGTTGAATTTTATGTTTAAGTCATTAATAGATCTGTCATATTAATTTTTTTTTTTGAGTGACATGTCTATTTGATCCAGTTAATTTACATGTATGCTGCTTTAAAATTGTAGTAAACAAATGCACGTATCTACGAAATATTACAATTGCATAGGATTAATAATGAACAGTTTGTCATGTGGTCAATAGAAATTCCATAATGGATATTTTCATAGTGTAGTCCGTTTAAGTTTAATTAACGGTAATCTCATTTGAGCAGGGCCCTCTGAAACGTTAAGGTCTATCCTGCAACCTAATGCACAGTTGCTGAGTATATTGGTGCTTTTGTAAATGAAGTTATAATAGTAATGCAATAAGAAGAAAAACTTAGTTTAGTTTAACTTCAGTTTGTTTCTCTTTTTTGTTTTGTTAATTTTTCTTTCAGACAGGATGAACAACCAAGACCTTTTGCCCTTCACTCCTGCTTAAAAAACACAGAGGATGAGCTCCGATTTCTGCAGACCTGTGCCCAAGTGCTAGTCCTTTGCCTGCTCCCAGCACGGGACACCCAGTCTCACAGTCTACGCATTGTACTCACTGACATACTTGCTACGAAAGGTTTGCATAATTGCCTGTTATGAAGTGCCGATAGGTCCAGTGTTTTATTTAGGTTTTGTGCTGCCCTAGGCCTGACTAAACTCATGCACCCCCAACCCTCATTGGTCACACCTCTTCCTATCCAGGTTGAACCACTTCCCTTGCTTGACCTTTCCACTATACCAGCTTTGCCTCCACATACCTTACAGCAACACCAGCTTACCCTCACATCCCTTTGTACTGCACCATTTGCCCCACATCCTTTTCTACTGTACTATATTGCTCCCTGGTAATTTAGTAAGGGCAGCCCAGATGTCTGTGTAGGTCATGCAAGGCAGAGAGGGAGTATGTACCACCAACAATGGTAGCTCTGGGGTCTCCTGGCACCCCATTCAGTCTGCCCCCGAGGCCTATGCATAAATACAACACTGATTAGGTGTATTCAACAAACACTATGCAGTAGATTATTAAACGATCACTCCAATTTAAAAAAAAAAAAAGCCGTGGAAAAATAAATAGATATTAAATCTCACACTTTAAACCCAAATATGCAGTTCCAATTATTATATGGTTCTTGCAATACTTCACTTAAAAAAAACATTTTACAGGCTTTCTTCTGGGGATTGGTCTTTCTCACTATGACATCACAAGTTTATGCACAAATCGAAGTCCCCAGCATCTCCATGGAGCCAGTCCTGTCCCTCTAATCACTTCTGTTACAAAACAGGGTGACATTAGCTTCCTAATGAAGTTGTTAGTGCACATTGTCAAAGCCAGAGGACTTGGTTCATCAGCACTGATTGTGTTGTAGCTAAACAAAAGCAGGTGGAGGGCTAGAACAGCAAGCTTTAAAAAGGGACGTTCCCAGAGATTCCCTGCATGCATTAGTATGCAAAACACCATGTGCCCAGTACAGGTTAAGCTTAAATGTTTGTTTTATGTCAAGAATTTTCTTTTTAAGCCAATTACTCCCTTTTTTGGAATATATAATGGATGTGTTCGAAGTAGTATTGGTTCTATAGATATCCGTTTGTATTGATCATTTTTCTATATTTTCAATATTTAATACTTATTTAATGACAAACTTCCTCTTTCTAATGACCTTCAGCTTACTGTGTGTTTGTTTCCTCAGTACTGAAGCCTTTGGTGGAGCTGCTGAGTGATCCGGATTACATTAATCAGATGCTCCTCAGCCAGCTGGAATATAGGGAGCAGGTGAACGAGCGTCACAAGAAGGCCTACACTTACGCTCCTTCGTATGAGGAGTTCATCAAGCTCATCACTAGCAGTTCTGACATTGAGTTCCTAAAACAGCTAAGGTACCACTTTCTTCATACTACAGTGTTTAGGAGAGTGGTGATATTATTACTTTAGGCTGTGGCACATTGGGTAAAATTGAGGCCTATGAAGGGCCATGTTGTAGGTCTTGCGTTATCTAGAAAGAAGCTTTTAAGGACATAAGGTGTGTATTTCTAGGGTTTCTCTGTAGTGTTTATATTTTTGCTCAGGGCAAGTCATCGGTGTGTTTAGATGAAAAAAGACACATGCTACATGATTTGTAACGTGTGCATTGTGTCCTGCTCACAAAGAATCTATTCATCTATCTAAATTCATACTAATAAATGGTGTTTATCTAGAACAGAAAAATGATTTTGTTGCCTGGCTACTTATCTGTTCATTTGATATAAAAATAGCTGTCTGTATTGAGGCCAGGAGAGTTGAGCATGTCTGATATCCCACATCATCTTTCATTAGGCTTCATCTTTACAAGTATAGGTGGACATGGTTATAATCTGTGACTTGGTACAGCTAATGGAAGTGCTTGCCTCCATGTTACTGGCTCAACAACTGGACAGAAACTTGCTGGACCAAATAATGACTTACATTGTCAGAGGTGTGTAGGAATATAATATTTGCTGTCTAGTTGGGCCAATAAAGAGTGTATCTTTGTCTACAAAGTCTGTTTTAGAAATGGATGCTGGATGGTGAGTGGCCTTTTATTATTAAGGCACACCTTTGCAATAATCATGCTGTCTAATCAGCATCTTGATATGCCACACCTGTGAGGTGGATGGATTATCTTGGCAAAGGTGAAGTGCTCACTAACACAGATTTAGACATATTTGTGAACAATATTTGACAGAAATAGGTCTTTTGTGTACATAGAAAAAGTCTTCGATCTGAAGTGTTGCGTTTATAATTTTGTTCAGTGTATGTACGTTTATGTGAATTTCTTTGCTCTTCATATACAAATGATGGACAGTGAGCAATAAAAAAAATATATATAGATGTAGGCTCCTGAAAATATGAGTTTCCCTACTAGGAGGATAAACTGGCATGGACTTTTTATGGTACAAGCCAGTTTATTTTTTTGACCAGCTGCCATGATACTCCCTTAGAAAGCATCAGGACTCCTACTGTTGGCAAATTTCTATTACTGCTAGTGCAGTGAGAAATCTCAGTTTTTGCATGACACCTAAAGCAGGTCCCCCTCTGTTGGGGGAATGTTAAAATGAAGGGCTCTCTCAGTCCCAACAGACCCCGATCAGACGTGTGGCGATACCCGCTCTGACCGCCTCATTGTGTGCTAGCATCACAAGAGCTCTACTTCAGCAGGGTTTACTCCGGAGTATTGGCACTAAGTATTTTTAAAAACGTTTGCTTCTGTTAATGAAGCAAAAGTTAAAAAACAAAGTTTCCTGCCACTTTAACCCCTTCACCACAATGTGGATGCGATCGATCATCATTGTCAAGGCATTCAGCAACCCAAATTTGACCCCTTGAATCTTTATGATCGCTCCTGAGCAATCACATTTGCCATATTGAAAGGCAGAATGCTTTTTAAAGGTGACGCTGGCCCGGATGAGATCTTCAGAATCAAATCGAACAGTCGGATAGAGGCAGTCACCAACATTCAAATAAAATAAAACAAAATACATAAAGCCTGGGTTAGATTTAGGGTTGGGGTTAAAAAATCACAGTAAGAGAAATTTCAGAAAAAGCAATATGCTACTTTCACAAATCGCCCTGTAACTTGTATAAAAGAGCTGAGAAGTGTACAATCAGATATTTCTAAACTCAGTACAAATATTTGAATAGTGTTTGTAGATGTGTAAAATATTTTTCAAGTAAGAGTTTGAAAAAGTGTGGGAATTAAAGAAAACCCTTCTTATTCCGATAAAAAAACAATATCTAATATGTGTGTGGGTACATTAGGCGAGACACAAACCCAAACAGCGTCTATCATGAAGGGTAAGAAATGGCCATAAAGTCCATTCACCAAGGGGTTGACACTCAATGCTAGCCAATTTTTAATAATATTTTTCAGAAACAAAGTCTTCAATTCTTACCTGTCCATTTTAATAAAAACAACTTTTCTTAATTAGCATTATTTGCTTGGAATACCTTTCAAAGATTGTTGTAGGTTTATAGTTGTAGAATTATTTGATATCGAGAGTTGTTTTTCTGCAGTAGAGGCTAACCTAATAATAAACGGGAAATAGTAAATCAGGTAGTTTTATTAGACACAAAATAGGATTTAATAAAGTGAGTGGGTTTTAATTAGCTGCAACTGTTTGTTCCCTGACTCTGTAACCTTTCTGTAATGTGGAATACACAGAATGTCTAATAGCTGTAATTAGCCTGAAAGTAACACATTAATACAGATTTATTTGCATTGTTTGTATTCTCAAGCAAGTAAAAGGTATGTTGTGTGGATTTCTTGGACTGCATCAGAGTTCTTTTCAGAAGGTTTTGTTATTTTCTGTACTTTGATTCGAAGCCAGCAAACTTTTTAAACCTTTTAGTGTTTAATGTTAGAAGGTGTATAAATTCAGATATGGATGTTAAAATTTGTGTCTTAACTGGGAACATTGCGGGGAGTTCCTAGATAGGAGGCAGTGGAATCGGCTTCAAACATGGGCATAACCAGACCATAAAAACCGAGATTTGATACAGGGATGGCCTCTTCTAGAAAGGAACCAGGAACTGGTCTAGGGGAGGTGGGATAATCTCTACGGATCAATACAGATGGAAACTGAGGTGTTGGAGACACGGGGTATTCATATGAACATTTAATCTCCCCAAATTAGCTATACATTATTAAGAGACAAACCTGGTGTATCTCTAAATTGGCGAGATTAATTTGTCATCTCAACTCACCTTTTAGTGAGATAATCAGTTTAATGGAGAAAAGGGAGAATGTGGGAGGGATAAGCTAAAAGGATTGTAACTCACACCTCCGTTATGCAGTGTGCCCACAGGCCTCGCGCTGTGGCTGTGTGAAAGCCATGTAGTATGAGAACCTCCCACAATGGTAAATTCACTGTTCATAATATTTCAATATAGGCTTTTCAGAAATCCACAGAAAAACAAGACCATGAGGATAAAATCTTAATGTTTTTATTTTAATTGATACCATATAAATCCAAGTCGCTAATGTAGCATTTTAACCACATCAAAAGTTACAGTGAGTACACTGCACAACTGTTCAATTTTATGCAACCTTTTCTATACAACCATTTTCTACCTTTGATACTCGCAAGCTGCAAATGTATTTGCAATATCAATTTTAAATGTTTAAAGTTCAGGTTATCATTACGACAGAACTGTGGGATATGTTTTTACACGAGTCCAGCTCTTAATATATTTCACAGTAGTAATGTAGATCATAAACAGTTATGTACACTTCATGTTCACATAAAGTCTAATCATTGACTACAAGAAACTGTAGAGATGAGGGTCGAAATTCTGTTTTAAATTCGTCTGTACTGTCTAACATCATCTTGTCATAAATATTACATGCTTTGATACACGGTCTGTAAATAGGAGACAGTAGAAGGATATCTTTAAAAAAAAAACGCTTTTCTCTTGACTAGATATGAATCGCCGAACTCCAACCCGGACATACAGTGGAGTGTTCGGGTCCGGGGTCCAAAAATCATAATGTTTGGTACAAGTAGAGTTGAGCGAATGGGTTCGCTCAACTCTACTCTTGACCAGTTTTCCTGGAATTCCATCAAAACAACAGGGTTTGTGAAGTAAAGTGTGGACTGTGGTAAACAGCAAAATCAGGCCTTAGTAGCAGAGTTGCAAAATGTCTCCAATCTTTTCATCTCTGCTATTAATGTCTGATTTGTGCAGTACGCTTATCATTTTAACACAGCAATGTGCTCTACTAGACTTGTAATTCTGGAAAACACAAGGGCAGTATTCAGTTAGAAACAAAATAATGTAACCTTTATAAATGTATGCATTTTCAGTTTGGGTGGATATCATATATGGATAAAATATTTATGCATATAATGTTTGTAGCAAAATCAGCCATAACTAATAAAGTCAGTGACTGGGCTTTAATTCGAGCTAAAGAGATATTTCATTCGAAGCGGGCAAACATTTAGGGATATGAATAGGACCTAGATTCTAGAAGAATTATCTCCATATTTCAAATAATAATAGATTTAAACAGTATGCCTCAGTGCCTTCTTTACCTCCGTTCAAATCTTTTTTTATTATATTTGAAACTGTATTTTACGAAGATAGAAGTCTACTTATATGTTTGTAAAATTGATTATTTTAAAGACATTACAGTAGTATAACATGTCATTGTCATAGACTGGATTCGGGTTTTTTTTGCATCATTGAAACATCGAACCTTCATTCTTAAGTATGTACCAACCATATATATTATTTTATATCACTTCCATTTTGTGCAAATAATGCATTACGCTATGGTCAATGGACGTATGTTATTTTTCACCTTTTCAGGTACCAGATTGTTGTCGAAATTATTCAAGCAACTACAATTGGAAGTTTTCCACAGATGAAGAGGCAGAAAGGTGAACAATTCATTTATTTGGCCTTGCTGTTGATGTTTAGCAGGTAGTGATCTATAGATAAGGGACAGTGTTGGTTTTCAGAATGCATATCTCTGGGGCCTAATAAACAGTACTCTGGCCAACTCATACAATACACTTGTATTATATTAAGCACATGGTCTGCGTTGATGTCATATTGAGATATAGCCTCAATCTGTATTACCGCATTAACTCTTACAGCTCCACTTTCAAAAGGCAATTTCTACCTGTTTTTGACACTAGATGGTATGGCCATTATTGATCTCTGTACTTAAAGGGCAAACCAGGATAATCCCTTACTGCAGCTTCTGTTCTGCTCAAGATGTGCAATATCTGTATGGTGATCATATGGCTTTAAATAGGTTTTAGTTAGGCCAACATACAAGTAATTGTGAGGAAAATAAGTTACAATTTTGCAAACACTAGTCATTTGAATCACCATGTTCAAATGAATGTAAACAAGTACATTTTTTGACTGTATCCATCAGTGAAATTTTACAGTGTTGCGATATTTACACTCACACATTTGAATCTCAAAGGACTCTGATGGTACAATGTATCATGTAAAAAAAAAAAAGGCAATTATTCTTTTGAGATGCTAATGTACCTCCAGCTGAAGTTGTGAATTTTGACACATTCACTGTTCACTGTTGATCAAAAGATCTTTGTAGCTGTGCTATGTGAAGATAGTCAAATGCACTGTGGAGTTCGACTGAAAAACTTCTAGCAGTTCATACTGGCCAACTTACATGTCATGATATAAAACAAAAAAACATTATCGTTTCCTCATTAACTTCCAGGAGTTCCCAACAGCAAATACAGATATTTGATAGGAGCAAAAATATGGGGAAAAAATACTATACTGGTGAAATCATATAACAGGCAATGACTTAAAATTGCTAAACATTGTTTATTCTGTGAATGTAGAAAATACTAAATAATACAAATTTGGGGTTGTGTTATTAGAATTACATGAATTAATAAAAAAAATATTTCAGGTATTTCTGGGGTGTCTCCCATTTATAACATAACCAGTAGCTCGATTTGCAAGTGAACTACTATTAATGGGAAATCTATCATTTCAATGTCATACTGCAAAGTGATATCATAAACAGGAGACACCACAGACGCAATAAAAAACAAACAAACGGATATTCTCAGTCAGTTATAGCCGGGATTTGGGATATATGAATATAGTGTGTGCATCTATGTGCCTCATTGCACTTTTGTGATATATTTGAGGCATGTGTATGGTTGAGCTTATTTAGTATATTGTTATATATATAGATATATAGATATATAGAGATGTTTGTAAATGTCTAGCTTAATTTTTGTGTGTGCATTTTAGTTATGAAATAAATGTAACCACACAACACATCTATATCCTTCTCCTCTATTTATATGTTCTGCTGATTGATTAAGGTGCATACATGACACTGACCGCCGGTAAAAAAGCATTAAAGTAATTAATAGCTACACTGATTGAACTTCTGTAGTTCCCTTGAATAATGATGTACATCATTCTTATCTCTTGTCTGCCAACAACACACAATGCCAAGTATCTGCTAAACCCAACAGAGATATGCAGGCAGGATAGATGGCTAGTAATATTGAAGGCTGGAAAGCAATCCACATTCTGCACAGTTATTAACTACATTGCTCAATGTGTCACATTCACAGTCTGTTCTTGATTGTTTCACTTCCCAAGCAAAGCAACTCGGCCATGCACAAGTATTACTGCAGCCCAGTCCGGTGTGATCAGCTGTTTGCCATCTATCAGATCTGCTATGTTGGTTCCTCTAATGTTATTTTTAATGTTGGGGAGAGAGACACCAGAATTTCCTAGATCCTTACTTTATTGATTTAGAAGAACTGTGTGTATTATACCAATGAGCAGTAAACACATCAACTTTGTATATGATGCCAATGAGCAGTAAACACATCAACTTTGGATGTCATGCCAATGAGCCGTAAACGCATCAACTTTGTATATGATGCCAATGAGCAGTAAACGCATAAACTTTGGATATGATGCCAATGAGCAGTAAACGCATCAACTTTGGATATCATGCCAATGAGCCGTAAACGCATCAACTTTGGATAGCATGCCAATGAGCAGTAAATGCATCAACTTTGGATATCATGCGAATGAACCGTAAACGCATCAACTTGGATATCATGCCAATGAGCCGTAAAAGCATCAACTTTGGATAGCATGCCAATCATGAGAAGTAAATCTGCCATCAACCTGACTGTGCTCCCCATTATACAGAACATTCACTTTTATCATTCAGGCATCCTCACGTGTCATACTACCCACGTTCCCTGTTATTAACCCCCCTATCACCCAGACTCCTGCTGCCCTTTATAATGACCCTTCTCTCCCCTTACACAGACCTGCCCTCATCAACCCAGACAATGCTCACTTGTCAGTGGGGATACTGCTGCAAGTCCCTGCAGTGGGCTCCTCACACAATTAATCGCAGAGAGCCGCAATGAGCTGGTTATCACAGGACGTTCGATGCCATCCTACAAGCTTTTAGACACTAAAAAGTAGGACTGCATAGAACATCCTACATGCGGGAAGGGGTTAATGTGTGTGTAAATATATATATTGTATTTTAATTGTACAATAGATGAATGTTCCCCGCCATCACCTCGATATAGGGACAGTGGGGACCAAGAAAATATTTTCTGTAAGGGGCCCCGAATTATATGATGGCAGCCCTGCCCATTATACCACCATTGACTGATCAAAGAATTTAGACCTTGACTTTTTTTTTCCATTGGGTTCCCAAAATCCTAGAAGTACACTGTATACATTGTCTCTACCATGACACTAAGTTAAGTAAGCACATTGTAATTAGCTGTAGGTTTTCATAAACATAGCAGCTTATTGGTTGCAGTGAAGTGAAAAAGAGCTAATTCAATGTGTTTAGTGCAAACCTCAAAGGAAATTGTGTGGATGTATAATTGTTATAGATCCTATAGTTTTCCTAGAGTTGTGTCCTTCATTTTGAGTTCTGTACAAAAGATGCACAAAGAACGGGTTCTGTTCCTGTTAAATTATTTCAGTGCAATGTTTATTTTTTTTTATTTTTTTCACCGTAATCTCTTTTTGTTACCAGTCCTTTTTGTTCCTTTCATATAGGTGCACTTGTTGTATGAATGCTTTGCATATTCCCAAACCTGTCTTCATAATGGTCTCTGCATACTAGTTATGTTAAGAGATCGGTATAACTCATAGCTGTGAGCAGTAAAAGTTTAAAAAAGAAAGAAAGATATTTTTACTTTAAGCACTCCTTTTGTGGTGTCTAGTTAAAGGTGCATTTCACCTTCTGTATCACAAAAAGTACTGCATCATATAAAGAAAAAGAAACATCTGTCTTATCAGTTTTTTTTCTCCACGCTTCCTATCTCCTAAAAAGTACAATAATGTATGCTAGAGTTAAAACTACAGGAGTACATTTCATACATAGTAGTAATAAATTATAGTCATTTACATTTACCATTAGACATTGTGCCAAGAAAAAAATAGTGCTTGTGTTTGTTTTTTTGACAATTGTTAATCCTCATGACCTTTATTCATCCAAAAACATGTATCTTTCTTTTCGTAAGTCTTACTTCAAACACGCATACATGTCCAAGGACATAGTAAACACAGGTACAACATGCATACAAAGCTTGGTGGAAATTCCCTTTTAATGTGAACTATATTGAGGTTTAATAATGTTTTTTTTTTTTTTTTTTAAAGTGCAGAGCACTTTTGCAAAAAAACCTCTTTAAGGCTAGCTGTAAAACACTGGTAATTTACAAACTGCCAATGCAAATTATAACTTAAAGCACTGATAAACAGTGTAAATGTTTCTAATTAAGGCAAAGCAATATTCATTAATACTACTTGAGCAAATTACTCCTCCTCAGTCTTTTGAAGCTGACAGTATTACAGAACATAATTAAAATAAACAAGTGGATTACATTTTTTATACAACTATATACTCCACATTAACCCAGATCAGGATAATACGTGGTAATGATTTGTTTTCATGGATATTTAGTTTTAACCCTTTTATAGCAAAGGAAACGGACAGTAAATGACTTACAATTCCAAATTAGTGGCAACAACACTGGCCAAAGATACAAAAAAATATTTATTCACTTACAGTGGCAGACAGCAGTGTGCATCCCCTGGAACTGCCAGCCTTACGCGTTTTGTGCCATAGTGAGGCACGAAAACGCTAGAACAACATCAACTTGCATCTCCCTCACCTCCTGTTTGCAACTAGCTTCTTATCGGAGGGCTATTTTTCTCGGTGGATCTACAGATATTATTTAAATCTTTTTTAGCCTGAAGGAAACACAGCCAGAGATGGATACAGAATAGTGTGGTTGAGTTGACAGCAGTGTGATTTAAGTAGAGTCCACTTATCCACTTACCTCCATATATGAGGTGGGGTACTTCAGGGATCTGTACTTGGACCCATTCTCTTTAATATTTTTATTAGCGATATTGCAGAAGGTCTTGTTGGCAAAGTATGTCTTTTTGCTGATGATACAAAGATTTGCAGCAGGGTTGATATTTATGGAGGGATAAGCCAAATGGCAAATGATTTAGCTAAACTAGAAAAATGGTCAGAGCAGTGGCAACTGACATTTAATGTGGACAAGTGCAAGATTCTGCACCTTGGGCGTAAAAACCCAAAAGCAGAATAGAGAATATTTGGTACAGTCCTAACCTCAACCATGGGCATCCGCAGAAATTTTTTCTGGGGGGGGGCATAATTTTACCGTCATCCTTTCTGCGCCGCGCCGCGCCTCTTTTTGACAAGTTATCATGAAATGGAGGAGCTTTGTCATTATCAGTGAAGGCATGCAAAGGGTTGATAAACACTGCACCAGATACAGATCCACAGCACCAGATATAGATCCACTGTGCCAGATATAGACCCACAACACCAGATATTAACCCACGGTACCAGCTAAAAACCCATGATACAAGATATAAACCACAGCACCTGATAAATATCCAGAGCTCTAGCTGAAACTACACAGCAACAGATAGAACAACATAGCAAAGATATAACCCCATACCACCAGACACAACACTATAGCACGCAATATAACCCCACAGCACCAGACAAAACACTATAGCACACAATATAACCCCACAGCACCAGATACAACACTATAGCACACAATATAACCTCTCAGCACCAGACACAACACTATAGCACACAATATAACCTCTCAGCGCCAGACACAATACTATAACACACAATATAACCCCACAGCACCAGACACAACACTATAGCACACAATATAACCTCTCAGCACCAGATACAATACAATAGCACACAATATAATCCCACAGCACCAGACACAACACTATAGCACACAATATAACCTCTCAGCACCAGATACAACACTATAGCACACAATATAACCCAACAGCACCAGACACAACACTATAGCACACAATATAACCCAACCAGGGCCGGCCTTAGGGGTGTGCGACCTCTGCGAGCCAGTAGAGGCACTGGATTGGGGAGATCAAAAGATCCCCCCTCACCAGTCCTCTGCTGGATCCGACAAGGGGGTGGAGCTAACCGGCTGAGGGTGTAGCTCCGCCCCCACCCTCTGAAGCAGAGCCACGTCTGCTTCGCGGGGAGCAAGAGAAAGTGCTGCTCGGCTCCCCATGCTTGCATTAAGCATGGGGAGCCTGCATTAAGCATGGGGAGCCGAGCAGCCCTCTCTTGCTGTATAACCCCTCAGCACCAGTATATAACCCCTCAGCACCAGATACAACACTATAGCACACAATATAACCTCTCAGCACCAGATACAACACTATAGCACACAATATAACCTCTCAGCACCAGATACAACACTATAGCACACAATATAACCCCACAGCACCAGATACAACACTATAGCACACAATATAACCTCACAGCACCAGATACACTATAGCACACAATATAACCCCACAGCACCAGATACAACACTATAGCACACAATATAACCCAACAGCACAAGATACACCACTATAGCACACAATATAACCCAACAGCACCAGACACAACACTATAGCACACAATGTAACCCAACAGCACCAGACACAACACTATAGCACATAATATAACCAGAGCCTGGTCAGAGGAGCTGCTCAGACTGGACAAATGGAGACCTCAGGGAAATGGGAGGGACCTCCATGGATTTACCCCACTCTACCATGTACCTTGGTTTTTAAAGCTATTATAAGCTCTTCCTACCTGTTACAGAGGCTTATCTATGGTCTCTGAGTATCTTCCCCTGTTTCCTCCATGATGTTGCACTGCAGGCTCTCTTCTGTCAGTCATGCTGCCACATGGAGGGCTAAGGGGCGGGGCTATAACTTCATATCCCCGGGCACCCCTGTCATTGGCTCTCCATGCAGCATGACTGACAGCTGCAGAGACCTGCACCAATGTGGATGGGAGACCAGTATTACAGCAAGCAGAGTTGCAGAGAGCAACAGCTTTGGGTGCCACCTCCTACCCCAGCAAATGGTGTGCAGTCCCCTAGGGACAACTAGAGGCTACATACTGAGAAAAAAATAATAATAAAATAAAAAATAAAAAAATACATTTTATTTTTTTTATTTTTTTTTTAAAGGGGAATTGCAAAAATCCAGGGGGGGGGCAAGCGCCCCCCCTGCGGACGCCCATGACCTCAACATCTGAGGAAAGGGATTTAGGAGTAATAATTTCAGAGGACTTGAAGGTAGGTAGGCATTGCAATAGAGCAGCAGGAAATGCTAGCAGAATGCTTGGTTGCATAGGGAGAGGTATTAGCAGTAGGAAGAGGGAAGTGCTCATGCCATTGTACAGAGCACTGGTGAGACCTCACTTGGAGTATTGTACGCAGTACTGGAGACCGTATCTCCAGAAGGATATTGATACTTTGGAGAGAGTTCAGAGAAGGGCTACTAAACTGGTTCATGGGTTGAAGGATAAAACTTACCAGGAAAGGTTAAAGCATCTTAACATGTATAGCTTGGAGGAAAGACGTAACAGGGGGATATGATAGAAACATTTAAATACATAAAGGGAATCAACACATTAAAGAAAGAGAGTATATTTAAAAGAAGAAAAACTACCACAACTTAAATTAGAGGGGCTACGATTTAAAAGTAATATCAGGAAGTATTACTTTACTGAGAGGGTAGTGGATGTATGGAATAGCCTTCCAGCAGAAGTGGTAGAGGTAAACACAGTCCAGGATTTTAAGCATGCGTGGTATAGACACAAGGCTATCCTAGCTTTAAGACTGGGAACGGGGGACTAATAAAAGTACTAAAAAAAAAAAAAAATTGGGGCAGACTAGATGGACCGAATGGTTCTTATCTGCTGACACATTCTATGTTTTTATATCACACTAGAATTGCCAATATTTGTTTCAAACCCATAGTTATGAAACCGGAACAAGGAACTATAAATGAACCCATAGGAGACTGCATGTAAAAATCTATTCATTCCTATAAGTGGAGCAATCACCATCAGGGGAGGGCTGGCATCTTTTTGCCCGGGATGAGGGGGCAAAAGCTATTAAGTGGCCCATAGTGAAATTTCATCGGTAAAACAGATACTGTATGTTGATAGACAGACAAGTTAATGGGATAGAAAGTGCTATGCACTGGGAAAGTAAGTTACAAAAATTGGTGCAACCCTAGCCCATTGAGTCAGGTTAGAGTGCAGCCCAGGGGCCCATGTTTAAATGTCAAAGCCCCCGACTTCACGTTAGACCTTTTGCCCCAGAATTTACTGTTATAAATAACCTACCTTTTCTGTAAAAGAGTGTTTCATATTAGTAGTGATACAGGAAACACTAACACAGGTGAAAAACAGTGAAGAATAATATAAAACAATACTCCTCCTCTAGTACTGCAGCTGTCAGATAAGTGCTCCTCGGTCACTTCAAAACACAAAAACACCAGAGCAGAGGCGCATATACAGGGGGAAAAAGAAAATAGAGTGCAATACAGTACAAATTGGGAGTGTTATCTGGTAATGTTTGGTTATCACACTCACTTTTTTTTTTGTGTGAGTGTTTCATCTTGCAATACATGCACCTCATGGGCATCGCGGTCATATTAATTATTCAGGGATTAATCCAGTGTTGTAGCAATAATTTTAATGTAGACTTGCAGGATAATTGTTGCAACAGTATAATAGCATAAACAATTTCTGTCTACACCTGGCAAGTTAGTGGCGTGTGTACTACATTATTTTCATTATTGCTATTAGGGCTATGTTGATTTGTTGGGTGTGTTTTGTAAAATTCAATGTAATTATCATATTCCAATGTTTAACATTTTAAGGCATAGCCTACTCCAGGGCTTGACAAATTTATTTTGATTTTAGGAGCCAGACATTTTTTTTAGGAGCCAGACAATCACGCAAACATAAACACAATTCATAAACACACACGCCTACTTCACATATATACAAACACACATACTTTACATATACACATATATACAAACACCTCACACACACATATATACACAAACACCTCACACACACATATATACACAAACACCTCACACACACATATATACACAAACACCTCACACACACATATATTCACAAACACCTCACACACACATATATTCACAAACACCTCACACACACATATATACAAACAACTCACACACACATATATACAAACACCTCACACACACATATATACAAACACACATACTTTACATATACACATATATACAAACACCTCACACACACACATATATACAAACACACATACTTTACATATACACATATATACAAACACCTCACACACACATATATACAAACACCTCACACACACATATATACAAACACCTCACACACACATATATACAAACACCTCACACACACATATATACAAACACCTCACACACACATATATACAAACACCTCACACACACATATATACAAACACACATACTTTACATATACACATATATACAAACACCTCACACACATATATACAAACACCTCACACACACATATATACAAACACCTCACACACCCATATATATATATATATATAAACACCTCACACACCCATATATACAAACCCCTCACACACACACCTACTTTACAATACATACAAACACACACCCACCTAACACAGTCTTTTCTTGGGGGTTTCTTCTTGATGTGTCCCCCTCCCAGCTGCTTTACCTCACTGCAGGAGAGGGGGACATTCACGCTGCAGCTTAACTCCGTTGGTCGGCGTGCTGAGTGCCATGATGTCACGTGACGACACCCGGCACTCAGACACGCGTTGCGCGAGGGGGCGGAGCTTGCAGTCTGTGCCATCGGCCATCGGCACAGACTTTACCCCCTCGCGCTGCGGAAAAATCGGATGGCAGCGGCAAGGGGACCTTCAGGCTGACAGCACCCAGGCACCAGGTCTAATTTCCTGGTCGCCATGGCGACCTGGCGCCTGGGGTTTGTCGAGCCCTGGCCTACTCTAAAGCATTGCTGTGTCTCACCCCCTTTAATAGGAAATTGTCAGCATTGTGTTACATTCCATAAAATGAAGTACCATGCAAGGACTTGTTTAATTAAAGAAAATTACAATAACGATGACTTTGTAATTGTCTCTGCTGGTTCCAATGATGTTCCATTTACCACAGTCAAGGGCTTGCACTGCTTGCTCAATTGAACTACATAAGTTGCATGCAGACTTTGATTAGTTTTCACTGTTTTTGGACTCTACAGACTATTTACCTTTCATGGCCATTAGGTAGAACAATACATTTAAGGTTCTCTTTACAAAAGAGCAATTGGGCCTCAAGATGATAATATAACTCAGCCTGACTGGCCAGATACATTTAAAGGAGTCTCATGGCAGTTTTGGCCCTGGCAAGTTTTAAAGGAAAATTAATTGAGGTGTGCCTTTGTTACTTTCCCCAACTAGACTCTAGAGAGCTGCGGGCAAACAAGTGAAGTTTGACTTCAGACTATAAACTTCTTAATGTCAAAACACAGTGTTTGTGTATAGACCCTTTAATTGGATACCCGGAAAGCCAGACAAACATATTCACCTTGCCAATTAAAATCACAAAATTATTGACATCCATATATGAGATAAAATTGTCCAGCCTTGCTTAACACTATATTTTGAGGACAGATAACTGTATTAACCTTAACTCGCAATAGTTCCCGTTCAAGTATAGAGCCATGATATTTTTCTTCTGTTAATGAACTTCCCTGTCAATGATCTGACGCCAAATGGCACATCACAACACTATCAAACAGATGTCACATTGTAATTAATTGCCATCGGAAGCAGAGTTGCTGCGATAGAGATGTTGAGCAAAGCTCCATTAGGCACATGCTTGGAATAAGACAATTGAACATTTTTGCCCACAGCCATTCTCTGTGTCTTCCATTAAATCGAATCAGTATACACTCTAGCATGTGATTAAATGTTATGAATCCCAACTGGCTAGGATTCATCATCAGTTCTTCATGCTATGTGGATTCAACAATGAGAACTTTAACCAAATTGTGGATATTATGTATATGCATGTAAATTCTGTTAGTAGAATGTGTTTGTATGTGTGTATGTTCACATTGGATTATAAATATGCTTAGTATAGAAGTGTGAACCTGTGGGTTTGGAAAGCCCCCACCTTTGTTTTGCCAGTCAGACTGCTGTTTTGGCAGTTGATTGGTGAATGGGCATTAAGCACCCTGCATGCCTGAAGCTAGGATGGTGTGCAAAATGTACTTAAGCAACAGGAATGGAACCTTTTTAGCATTGGCATCCACTAGGGTCAGTCTGCTTTGACACAGAAAAACAGGAAGGAGGTACACCATGGCCAGGACAAAAACGAAAAAGGGACTCCAAATAGCGTATCAATATGCGTTTATCATGAAACGCCACAGCTTTCAGTCTGCTTTGCCCCCCATTATCAAGGAGATCTGGAACAACATGGGGTTCTAAGTGTAAAGCTAGGGTAGCCACCAGCCAGTAAAAATTGTCTTGAGGCCAATGTTTAGTCTATGGAGGTATTCACAAGGCTGGTGTTTATTTATAAGAAAAGGTGGTCACCCGTACCTTGTCATCCATGCTTTTGTCAAATGCGAGGAAATACCAGATGACAAACAAGAGAAGTTTGATTTACAGCACTGATACTTACACCAGGTATAATGGAGGTGAATGATTTAAGAGGTGCAGACTATTAACGCGATCATTTTTTTAAGATTTCAGCAGTGATGGTAATAAAGGAGATTTTGCGAATTCGCATATTTTTCATTATGATTTTCTTTTTATCTACTGCAGAATATTACAGAACAGAAAAAGCATCCACTCATATGTTACAGCTGCAAATCAGTTGCAGAATTCTTTGTTGCATGGTGGGCATTTATTTTTAGACAAGTTATTGCTGTAATGTATCAGTGGCTGCTCTTCCAGAATTATTTCACCGAGTACACCAATGCACACACGGGAGGATTTATAAAAGTGGCACAACTTCTGTGTGTGGTCATGTGGCTGCTGCACAATTTCAGTTGCCCAGTGTTATAAATCCCTCAGAGGATTTGCCATGAAGTGAGCTTAGCATTGTTTGGGTTAACCCTGTCCTGTTTCATACTGCGATATAAGACATAATTCATTTTCTGTTGTACATTCCCCATGCACTGTTTAGATGACAGAGTACATTGTACTATTTGAGTTCTTCACCAATTACAAGCTATTGAGAAGTGTACTAGCAGTTTAGTGTTAGTGAAATCATAAAGCATATTTAAAAATATATATATATTTTTAAATAGGTTTTTTTTTCTATATAAGAAGAAAATTGTATTTTTTTTATTTGAAAATTTGCCATACAACATTGTCGTTTGGAGCAACCCTTGATCTGCCTATCAATATAAAGGCTTGAAAGCATAAATATAATTCTGCTTGTTAAATGTTAAATCCACATCTCCACATGATACAGCATTTGTCTTTTCTCATTCAGACTCCAAAGGTAAAGAGACCGCTGCTATGAAAGCAGACCTTCTGAGAGCGCGGAACATGAAAAGGTATATTAATCAGTTGACTGTTGCCAAAAAGCAATGTGAGAAGAGGATTAAGCTTCTGGGAGGTCCAACGTATGACCAGCAGGACGATGGGACATCTGATGATGGAGAATGCCCCCAAAGCCAAAAGGTATTTGCTGCTTTTAAAATGTTTTATTTTTTATTTTTTTAAATATGCTTCATGATTTGAAATTAATGCATTCCCAGGTTTCTCTAAGCTTAGACAAGCACGTTTTGTAATTGGTGCAGGATGTATACCATATTGATTATGCAGAATCACACACTGAAATATTAAACACTACATTCTGTACAAAGCAATTTAACTTCATGAGATAAAAGGATTTGTTTAGCAAAATAGAGAATATTCAATGGCTAACTTACTAGAGGGGCAAAGTAATATCACAAAGTATTAGTTTACTGAGAGGATAGTGGATGCATGGAATAGCCTTCCAGTAGAAGTGGCAGAGGGTAATACAGCTGAGTTTAAGCATACATGGGATAGTCATAAGGCTAGCCTAGTTATAAGATAAGGCCATTTTTCAGAAAATGGACAGACTAGATGGACAATAAGGTTCTTGTCTGCCAACATATTAATGTTTCTTAATGTTAATTATGAACATATGAAAATGGATTTACCAGATTTCAGTGTGTGAAAATCCTTGCTATTTGCTGAATAATGTAATGGACAGTTCACTCCTAAGTTTCATGTTGGTTGTTTTAAAACACAAAACCAGTCAGGCATTCTTATTAACTAGGTCCTCCCTGCTGATCCCAGGCAAAAACAAGGGTCTCTCTCTGCACTAGCAGCAAGAGACTCTCACATTTGGCAGTCAGAGTGGGGTGAGAACCCCTTTCTGATTGGCTGTGCACGTGCTGACGATGTCAGTGTGCGGCAACCATAAACTCCTGTGTTATCCTATTAAGATACACATAGGGTTTACTTAAAAGTCCCAAGACATGTTTTGTTTAAGGAAGCAAGGGTTAAAAAAAGTGCAGTGTCCCTTTAACTGTTGACTTCAAGTCAAAACTGGCAGGGCTTGATAAATGCTCAGTTTGGGAGCCAGTCTACTAAAAGTTAGGAGCCTGAGAGGGGTGTTCTACCATAGTGTTCTATGTAAAAGAATTCAAAAAGTTAAAGGGACACTCCCACCAAAACATGAAAAAATTGTTTTTTATTTATTTTGTATTGTTGATGTCAGATATGTCTTTTGTTTTTGTTATGTGACTGCATTTAATAAAATATGCAACTAAACAAGTGTGACTGGGTTCTGCCATTTTGTGAAATAATGTTTTTGGGTGCCACCCCCTAGTGACTTTACAGCACCAGTATCTCACTTTGGGGCTGGGGAAACAGAATGCAGTCTAAAAATCTGAATTCTGACCATAGACTTGCATTGAATGGGAGGGTAATGTAACTATTACATCACAAAGGGGCGGTGTTATGATCCTGTTTGATCAGGTCAATCTCCTCTCTGTGTTGGAAGGCAGTTAAAAAAAAAAAAAAAAAAGTTCTACACAGCCACCTAGTCCTGCCCACTATTATACACAGGAGCCGGTACGAGAGCATGGGAATATCTTATGACATCATCATGCAGGCTTTGGCTACAGTTGTAAAGTGAGACTGGTTGGAAGAGTTTGGATGATGTTGCATCATGGGAAATATTCACAAATTGAGCAGGAGATAAACACTTAATTTTATTTTTCCTTTTATACGCAATTAATTCAATGATATAAAAAAAAAAGCATATGATTTATATATGTGTTTGTTTTAAATGACCAGGTTATCTAGTTACATTATGTAAGTGGTAGTGTCCCGTTAAGAGCCAGGAGCAGGGATATTAGGAGTCATGGCTCCTGGGATTTGTTTAGTCTCTCTTTAAGTTAAACACACACATTTGCAATTACATATATGTGTGCCAAACTCTGTGGACTAAGTAGGAATGGCCTGTATAGTAAGTGATGTAGGCTTGTTGCTAAGAAGATCAGGACCATTGTTAGCTATCCATGGCTATGGAAACCAATTTGCTCAATAAAGTTGGTATTGATTACTTACAAAATGTATTATTTCGCCATTGTTCCAATTAAAATGCAGACTTTCTAGAGTATTTTAATTAATACTATTTAAACCCGCATTCTCTAATTTGATAAAAATATCTGCAACCAAGGAATGTCAATTCAGTCCTTAGCTAGGTTTTTATAACGTATTGACATGGCGGACTTAAATCGTAGTCATGTGCAGTTTGGTGCCAGAATTATTGATGGTCAGGGGTATGCAAACTTTTGAGACAGAAGAGGGAAGATATCCCTCACAACGAATTAATCATTTTTGAGAGCCAGAACTACCTTATTTGCTCAAATATACGAACCCCAGACTTGCCAATTGCTCCCAGCAGTGTTCCCGATGTGTACAGATATCCTCTGATGCTGCCCGACACTTCCGCAGGGGCTTCTGCGATGGAACCCCAGAAAGTCATGTGATCCCAGAGTTCCGTCTCTGAAATGCAGCGCACAGAAATTCACCGGCTACATGCGAGGGAGGATCCAGGTCCCCTGCAGCTCTGCGGTGGGCTTGCATCTTAGTCTTATAGTCAGACCTCTATTTGAAGTCCAGTTTTATGACGACCTTCAATATAAGATGAAGGGACTTTTTCAGAGCATTTGTACTAATAAAAAATTTGCCTTTATGTATTCGAGCAAATACTGGTATATTGGGAGGAGAGGACAATTCTGCAGCTAACGGAAAAACTCATGACTTGGTAGCAATGGCAAGAGCAGCAATTACATTGCAAAGTGCCGCATGCAGCTCGCAAGTTGTAGTTTGCTGACACCTGGTCTACAGAAAACAGTTTTGTTGTGGCACCACCATGTAAGCAGCAGAACCCACATTTTACCTTGGTACACCTTAGATGCATCTTGCCCATTGCTAAGCTATGTGTGTCAATCACACATAGGCATCCACTTTCCTGTAATTCAGTCGGTTTGCGGAAGGAGCTCACAATCAACATGTATGCGAAAATTAAGCCAATTTAATAGAAAATAAAAAAGGCTGCTACAAAAGTTGAGGACAAAATACACAGTGAAATAAACGCTTCAAGAGCACTTAATCATAGGCTGTGATTAAGTGCTCTTGAAGCACGAAATGCTTAAGGCGTCTATTTCACTGTGTATTTTGTCCTGTGTTTTTCCCTATGTTTTCAGGTACAATGCTCTTTTGTTTGTTTTTTTTTTTTTTTTTTTTTTTAAATAAAAACACCTGCCCTGTAAAAGGTCAGGTTATGGAATATACGGGGCATTCACTGTTTGTTATACATAATGGCTATTGCACTTTTTATTCATAACGACACTTTACAGTGCGGTGGAAGATCCTCTTCCAAACACAGTTTTGAGGTTCTCCAACTGTAATCAGGCTTTTTAGCGCCCTTTTTTAAATATATAAATACTTTTAACCTGGAAGTGCGGAGCATCGGGTAGGATCAGCTTGTTTTCCAGTGGTCTTCACCAAAGCACCACAAGGAAGCTGCACATCAGATCTGTGCCACTATAAGTACAAGTCCATGCTCTCTCTCAAATACCACCAACACTATCAGAGCTGAAATAACTGAGTGTAAGGTCACATTTCCTTGTTGCCATGGCAAGCACGATTGCTCAGGCCCTGGGCTATCTATACACTAATGTGCGCTATAGTGTATCATATCTGTGTAGCTAACTATACACGGTTGGAGACTATGCTATATTATGTGTGTGTCTTGATAAAAATATATATGCTGATGGAGGGAAGGGGGGAATATACTATGCCCTTTCCATAACAGAGGTTATGTTTTTTTTTGTTTTTTTTTTAAAAGGTTTCTAAAAGTGAAGTTATCAAAATGGAGGTCAGTGGAATGTTTCTACTATTAAACAGGTTTCCCCAAGATTGTTCTTTATTGTTTTAGTGTTATGAGTGCTAAGACAAGATGGAATGACATTGAACAACTTTGCACAGTAAGAAACTGCCTTTTCTAGCTTAAATTCAAAGGAACAAAAATAAATATCCTAAAAGGTGCCAGTGCTTTAATGGCTGCCCAAGGACAACGTGTGATATCCCCTGTCTTAACTAAATGTTCCAGAACTACTTTAATAATCTTCCTTAACATTTATATTCCTTAGCAACACACCTTCTCTGTGATTAATGTTGTTTTGAAAATAATTCATCCAATTGTGATAAGTGCATCTGGTGCCTAATTTTTGTTTCTTTTAAAGGACAAATGAAGCCATGAAATACCTTATTTTTTATTTTAAGCTCCCACTCTCCCCATGTAGATAACCACACATCCTCTCATACCTGTATAATAAACTCATATCCTTTCTAGCTCCTGCTCTTCCATACTATACTAATTACTGAGGAGAAAAAACAATGAACCTCAAAATATCTTTAGAATTATGGCGAAAGATCTCTTTTAACCCATAAGGACTCCATCTTTAACAAAACACAGCTGAACAGAACATAAATTACACCAGATTTTTCGTTCCCTCCCAGACCAATGTTGGAGATGTGGAAAAGCACCGGTCGATGCCTACCACATTTGGTGGCTTTGCCCACAGATATACTGGACCCAGACTTCCAACATCTTAAGTACATTACTAGGCTCTTGCCTTCTACAGATACCTGCAATGCAGGACTTACTCCAGCACCCATGTCCCACCACTCACATTGCACATCCAGGACTTACCCCAGCACTCCAGGACATGCCTCATCACCCACATTGCTCATCTAGGCCTTACTTTGCACTCCAAGACATGCCCCATCACCCACATTGCACATCCAGGACTTACCCCAGCACTCCAGGACATGCCTCATCACCCACATTGCACATCTAGGCCTTACTCTGCACCCCAGGACATGCCTCATCACCCACATTGCATATCCAGGCCTTACTCTGCACCCCAGGACATGCCCCATCACCCACATTGCACTTCCAGGACTTACCCCTGCACATGCTCAATTGCACATCCAGCACCCACAGCTCCTTGGTGTCTAGTGGAGGCAGCTTGATGTCAGTGCAGCACAGACATTACCATGCTGCCCACGCTTTTATGAAGTCTCCACAGCCAGTGCCTTTGCCTGCTTGTGACAGGTGTATCTCCTGTCACCCTCTGATGGCAGACCTGTATATAAAGGTATATTAAATAACATTAAACCCAAATAGCTGATTTCTGTTTCTCATTTTGTATCATTGTGACTGTTACCGATATACTGACAAATTTGTATGCTGCAGTTCCACAATCAAGCCCTAAAAAGGGATTCTTACACTTTATCTTGTTATGCAATATCCTGCAGGCTATCCTACAAGGGCATTGGAACAGCAATTTATTTATACCCTAGTCTTGTTCGATGTGCGTACATCTGTTTTGTTAAATGTCAGATTTTCACTTGATGCGCAATGTCTTTACATCCTGAATACTCATTACGCATCTTGAAAATCGTATGACGCAGATTGACATAAGAAATCTGATTAGGACATTTTTTTTCTTGCATTAGTTGTTCCTTTATGTCATTTATACCCAAACTGTTTTGAAAATTCAGACAGAATTATTTAGGTTAGAATGCAGACTATTTTGTTAAGATACCTACTGGCATACATCTCTAAGACATTTGTCAGGTTACTGTAGCAGAAGCAATATATATATACATATATACATACATACATACATAACAAACTTCATTTTAGTATGTAATTAAAAGTTTTGTTATAAGCTGAAAAGTCCAGAGTGTGTGATCTGATTATCATTTGGATATATATATATATATATATATATATATATATATATATATAAATCACCATAACATTATGACCACCTGCCTTATATTGTGTAGGTAATCTTTTGCTGCCAAAAAAGCCCTGACCTGTCAAGGCATGGACTCCACTAGACCTCTGAAGGTGTGCTGTGGTATCTGGCACCGAGACGTTAGCAGCAGATCCTTTAAGTCTTGTAATTTGCGAGGTGAGGTCTCCATGGAGAGGACATGTTTGTCAAGCACATCCCACACATGCTCAATTGGACTGAGATCTGGGGAATTTGAGGCCAAGTCGAAACCTTGAATTCGTTGTTGTGTTCCTCAAACCATTCGTGAACCATTTTTGCTTAGTGGCAGGGCGCATTATCCTGCTTAAAGAGGTCAATGCCATCAGGGAATACCGTTTCAATGAAAGGGTGTACATGGTGTGCAACAATGCTTAGGTAGGTGGTACGTGTCAAAGTAATGTCCACATGAATGGCAGGAACCAAGGTTTCCCAGCATAACATTACCCAAAGTATCACACTGCCTCTGCTGGCTGCCAACTGTCAGTGATCATAATGTGATGGCTGGCGGGTGTATACATGCATAGATAGGGTCGCCACCATATCTTTGAAAAAACAAAAATACTGTCCATCCTACAGGCTTCACAGACTAAACATTGGCCTACATACCGGCTGGGTGATAACTCTATGTGTAGATGACTGTTTTAGCCTTTTTTCCATGTATGAACTTGTTTTTAAGGCAGTAAGTGGATATTAGCAGTGGCACTCAGAATTGCCCACATTGCTGAACATCTATAAACATGTCCTGTGCTAGCAGAGATTTTTGACCACTGGCATGCAGAATATCTATAAACTACATTTCCTTATGGAACTGCAACAATACTGATAAAAGCCAGATAGACGGAAACAAAATAGAGTTGTAATCATTAATCTTGTGCCAGATAGGAATAAGTGTGTGAAGTATAATTTTATATAACAATTTCGATAAATCAGTTTTTATTTCTGATAAAATCCATTACCTCACAGACCATAAGGTAGAAAAGCAATGCCTTTCACATTCCTCCAGAGCCAAAGATGGAAAGAAAGCTTTGCTTTGTCTCTGTGAAATTACAGAATACTGTAATTCAGACAGTTCTTCTGAATTCAAAATGAAATGTAACCATTAAAGCCAGACGGAGGAGACAGTTGACATTTTCTGTCTGAAAAGAAAAAAAATTGCCTTGCCTAATAAAATGTTTATTTTAACATTGTGTACCAGTGAATCTACACCTCAAAGCTCTACTCAATACAAAGAGAATTGCAGGGAACTGAGATGGGAAAATCAGAGTAGCTGAGTAGAAAAAATTCTTATTTTCAGCTGCATTGGAAAATTTTCCCAACTCTGCTACTTTGACCTTAAGTTTGAAATTTCCATCTCAATTCCCTGCAATTCTCTCTCTTTTTAGTAGACTCTATTGTAGATACAACTGTCAACCCCTTTATAATACAGTTTTAAGTTGTGGTTGGTAGGCCCTCTTTATTATTCCAGTTCAATTGCACTGGATATACATTCCTCCCAACTGTGCTATTTTTTTCAAGGGTGTCCTGTCGAGGTCTACATCTGTCTTGCTTCGCTTTTTGGGACAGTGGTTGAGTTCGGTGAGATTTGGGACCTGTGTTCCTGATTTCAGTTTCTAGTGTGCAATACACCGGCACATTCTGTGCATAGTAGTAAATTCCACTAGTTCCACTGTAGTGCAAATGTTTTCTTGGAGCCCTTATATCTCTGGGGTAGATCACTGTCCTTTCCTGGGGATGCTACAGGTTAAACGGCCATTGAGCAACACCCCTTTCCAATTGATCTCAAACGAGAGGTCCCAGAGGTTAACTTTGCTTTTTTCGTTTCTTTGCTAGGTTCTTTAAACCTTTAAACTTGCCCTACCTGTCTGTCACTAGTAGCACTCTTGTACCTTCCTTGACACCTGATGTGCACAACTGGATTTTCTGCTTGAGTCTTGGTCTGCTCTGCATCCTGGAACCCAGTTTCTGGTTTCTCAATATGCACCCCGGAGAGCCCACCCTCCTCCCCCAGCTGCCCTCATTACATGGCTAAATGAGTTGGTGCTTGACCAGTTTTCACTTCTAAATGCCACAGACCATAGATATGTCTACCTTTTCTGTACAATTGTTGTGTCTTTCTATCAGTCCCTATACCTTATATCAACATATCTGTCTATGTGTGTCTAGTTTTGATGCTAACAGGTGTAGATGCACCATGGGTCACTATATTGGTTTTGTCCACTGGGCCAAAAGATGCCAGTCCTCCCTTGATCTGCACAGTGATTTACCTTTGAGAATAAGCCATCAAATTCTGCACAGAAGCCGGGGGCTTTGTGTACTGTAGTCTGTGAAGCTGAGTGTATCTAGTTTGTTATAAGGCATATTAGCAATGCTTCTATTGCTGGGTTGTTGTTGTTGTTGTTTTTTAATGAACTCCGTCACATATTGTAAATAGCTGGCTCATTCTGTAAATATGTATCATGTATAGACCATATGAAAATATATGCATGTATTATTCAAAAATAAAATTTACGCGTTGAGTACCCAGCCAGTATCAAACAGTGCACAGAAAAAATGTTATTCAGGCACATTTTGTCTGAAGCCCCCCTCATTTATCTCCCTCAGATCCTTCAGTTTGATGACATTTTGGCCAACCCATCTTTCAGAGATCACTTCAGAATCTACATGGAAAAAATTGACAAGATGACCTTGATCAGCTTTTGGGAATCTGTGGAGTACTTGAAGAACGCAAACAAGGTATGAATAAGAGCACTGACACTCAGCTGCAAGAGGACGATTCCCATTAAATTACAAAATCATTTTCATTGTTTTGGTAACAGAATTAGTAATTGGTAACATTGTAAAGAATCTGAAGAATGCTTAACGTGCGGAAAGGCTATAAATAATAATAGACCTAAACATTACCTGTACATTACCTGCCTAAGGACAACCTGTTGGTTGCATGTTATCAGTGTTTTTTTAAAGGAGAAGAGTCCTAAAAAAAAAAGTAAATACATTTATATATGGCATATATAAGTGTATAATGCTTATTTATAAAACACCACCCTAATGAATAAAGATGTAAATAATAATGAAAATAGAAAAAGGGGGGGTGAATTTTCTCCTCCACCCAAAAAATAATTTAAAAAACGTACTACTCCTTGGTTAGCTGCAGATCCAGATGCAGGGAATCACTGTAGGATCCCATCAGTATGACAGGTCATGTGTCTTGGTCACAGTCAACTTAACTGTAATGTGCCCAAACTTCAGTGCCTGGGCACAATCCCACTAAATTGCCAGTGTGTGTATACATGTAAATATATTTGATTCCCGATTGTTGTGCCTACATGCCAGCTTAAAATATACCCAGTGTGAAAGCACTACTTCCTACATATAGAGCTGGTTTTGCAGGTGCTGTGCATTGTGGTTTTGTTTTTTTGGAAAACATTGTCGCTGTTTCCAATGGTGGTTTTAAATAAGTATAGTTTTTCTTTCTCTATTCCTGCTCTGAAATCATTGTAATTGTTCTGGCAAATGCTATGAAAATACCTTTTATAATGATTGGTGTTGTGCATTATTTTCACTACTAAATGAAATATTTATTTTTCTTTCCAGAATGAAATACCTCAGTTAGTCGGTGAGATTTACCAACATTTCTTTGTAGAGAGCAAAGAAATCCCAGTAGAGAAACCGCTTTATAAAGAGATCCAGCAAAGTCTTGTGGGTAACAAGGGTATTGAAGTATTCAACAAGATTCAGGCTGATGTATACGAGACACTAAAAGACAGGTTCTACCCTTCCTTCATTGTCAGCGATTTGTATGACCAACTGATTCGGAAAGAAGACAAAGCCTCATTCCTGTGTCTGTCTGATGATAAGGATGAAGCTGTGAGTTATGGTGCTTACTCTACTATTGCATTAAATTGTCAGTTTATGCAAGAAAGAGAGGGAACAGTGGTGTCCTACAACATTAACTTTAAATTCTTGCTATGAATATTAAATAAATATGTGATCCACCAACATTACCATGATTTTGTGAACTGACCAATTGTTTGTAGAAGGAAGAGATTTGTTTCTTGTTTTTTTTTTTTCCTGAGAAAAACAAATAAATTTAACACATCATCCCTTATTTTTTTTTTCCACCAACTATGGTTCATTTTAAAAGCGCACTTGGAAATGTATTCACTAGAAAATAATTATGGACTACAGACAGTGGAAAAATATAGATCAAAATAACCAATATGGAGAATTTTTTTTTTTAGGCCTAAATATTTCTAGTCTATAGCCGATTTACCACAATTTCAGCTTTTATTGAACAAGTCACACGTGTTTATTACATCTTGTAGTGTGCTTTAGTCTTTTCAAAGAATTAAAAAGTATGTGATGGAAACATTAAAGGTTTAGATGAGCATAATATACTCATGTAGTGTTTATACCTTGGTTCAGATGCAGGCGTGTGAAGGTGTGGAAGAAATCCTGGATGAGTGCAGTAGTGGAATTACGGAACAGGCGAGCTATGCGGTGAATAAACTGCGGCAACTAACTGAGAAGTTGGATTATAAACGACAAGCACTCAGCTCCATCATTAATGCACCTAAACCTGACAAAAAGGTATAGTCCTTTCTGCATGAAGACCCTGAAAGCTACTAACGAATGTTAGTTGAACATTTCATCAACAGAGAAAATGTATTTGAAGTCTCTCTGAGAAAAATATAAATTTTATTAGTTATCTATAAAATAACATGTATAACAAGACAGTAGTGCACCCCCTGACGAAGCCACTGTAGTGGCAAAACGCGCAGCGGGCGAGGGTCCCTTGTCTATCCGCCAATTAACCTGTGCAATCCGTGCTTGTGTCAGTGCTTCATAATATATTTACATATTAACTTGTTTTTGTTTTGTTTTTCACTGGTGAATGTGGTGCCGGTTTTTCATTTTGAGCTTTTGCTAGAACATTGTGCTCCATCGGCAGATTTTGGATAACAAACGGCATTATATGCCTAGCATGCTTCGGCACCATACGTGAACCTTTAGTTATATGATCACATCCAAATCACTTTAAATCTATAACAACAATCAGTTTGGTTCACCTGTTTTTGCTATGAGTGATTTTATTATCTACTGGTAACATTTAGTTTAACACGTATTTCTACTCAGTATGATTCCTGTCTTATATGAAACTTATACTAGTTGTTATTGCTAATTGTCTCTTTATATACAACATCTTGTCAGTACTGTGTTACTGAGCACTGCGGTCTTTCAAAGGTGAAAGTGAATTTTCACGCAAATTATACATATTGCATTTAATTGTTTTGAACCTGAAACAACAAGCATTTCAGCTCACTTGTAACGATTGTGAGTTTCATTTAATTGTAACTTTTCTCTCATTGTCTATCTTTATAATATCTGAATAATGGATGTTATTGCTAACAGTCATTCAAATATATGATCGAATACAATATTTTGGGCTAACCATACTACAATTAAATATTGCACAAGGCTTTGAAATGGTGGCATGACACTTGACCCTTCATTCACACAGTTGTCCATGGTTAATTCTATACTCAAATGTCTATCTAAACAGGAAATAACAGTATATTACTATAAATACTTCTCGCTACTTATAGTATGATTACTGCTCTTACACCCCAATATATATATATTATAAGTCACAAGTCAAAAAATACTTAATTATTTATGGGTATTTATAGATAACTAATAAAAGTTATGTTTTACTCGGAGAGACTTCAAATACATTTTCTCTATACTCTTTCTATCTTTTGGGTTATTCCCCTGTTGAAGTCTCATTGTATATCAGATTTACCATAGAGACCACATATAGAACATTTCATCTAACCAACTTACGTATGCATTGTGCAGGGACAAACCTGGTGAGTTATCCCTGATAGGAGAGCTCAATTGGCCCTGCAAAATTATTGAAGAACTCTCATTGATTTAACAATCATTTTGCAGAAGGCAGTCACCAGGGTTGGCTCATTATAATTAATTTGGTGAGATGCAATGCATAACTCAACTGCAACTCATTTAAGTGAATAACTCACTCTGTATTTTTATTTTATCCACATTCTATTCATCTACTTGAGAAATTCTGGATAGGCTTGTAATTGGAGGCCTTCATTTCTATCAAGGACCTTTTTTCTATCAAGGGCCATTTGGATATTTATAAAATCAATCAAGTGCCATACAAATTTATCAAATTAAATTAATAAGCCACTGTTCATTTGCAGATTAATATGCCACTGCCAGAATGCACAGTAATATGCCACTGCCAGTGTGCCCAATAAGATGATCCCCACTCCCCAGTACCTACCTTGCTACTCTCTTGGCCGCCTCCTCTGCAGTCTTGTCTCCACGCCCGCTGCGTACGTGGAGGAGGGACAAACAGCTGCCAGGTATGACTTGCTGTCATATTCAGCAGCTCTAAGATTAAGCCGGGCCACATCCAGTGGATCTGGCTGCTCTACAAGTGACTGTTGGGCCGGTCGAAATTATTTTGCTGGCCGGACGTTCCCCACCTCTGATTTAGAAGGTAAAAGTTTCAGAGCCTGATTTGTTTTATACATAGGCTGCACCGGCACAACAAGCACCAACACAACTTAAATCTAAGCATTCCGCGGATATAATGCAGACTCCTGTGGGCATACTTGGTGCAATCTGTGTGTGCGCTGTGTTTATACATGCCCCCCATTGTGTGTTTATCTAAATTCCGTAATTATTAAGGTGTACTAAATGTGAGATATACCATGTTTGTGTCTGAATTTTTTTCCAAGAATCCAGTATGTTTTTATTAACTGTCTGTACAAAACATTCCCCTGCCTCTTGAAGTTACAATATAACATTCCTGTCAATGTGTTTGAAAAATTGTGCTGGAAAATAGAGAGTTGGAATGGGTTTATAAGACTCAGTGTCATGGAAACTGGAAAAGTGAGGCCTACTAATGAAAATATAATTATACAATTAAAAAAAAGAAAGTGCTATTCATAGTTATTTCTTAACAATGTTGGTGCCCTTTTATCTTGACTTTTAACTCCTCACCTACCTGTTTGAAGCATGATTACTTTGTAGCTCATTAAGACCACTCACAGCATCTATATATATATATATATATATATATATATATATATATATATATATATATATATATATATATATATATATATATATATATATATATATATATATATGGTAGTTGCAGTAACTAGTGTATATACTACTAGGGTTTGCTGTTATGATTCAGATATAACAAGATTGCTTACCATGTATTTGGTTTCTTGACCCATGTACATTGAAATACTCTAATATATGGTATTTGAGTGGAGATTATCTAGAAAAACTGCTTTAGCATGTACTAGATGTAATAGATCGGGGCGTCCAACATGCGGCCTGCTGGACATCGAGGTGTAGCCACACCTCCGACTGCTGGCCGTACAGAAAGGAGCCTCATGGATCAAAGTTCTTTGCACATGGCTCCTTACCCACTAGTGTGCACAACCTCTCCTCTACCCTGCACGTTTGGTCAGCGCAAGGGTTAGAGGCAGGGTAGAACTGGACCAGCAGCCTGTGCAGCATGCTATGAAGAGTGAAAGAGCAGTTCCATCTGAAGTGAGCTCCATTTAAAAAATAAACCGGGTTGGGCAGGTTCTGAGATAGACGAGGGGCAGAAAGAGACAAGGCGAGGGGGGGGGGGGAGAGAGAAACAAGGGGGGGGGGGAGAGACAAGGGGAAAGAAAAGGAGGGAGGAGGAGAGAGAAAGAAAAGTTTGGGGGGAGGGGGAGAGAAATAACACTGGGGGGAGAGACAGAGACAATGCAGGTGGGGGAAAGACACAGACAAAGCTGGGGGGAGGGGGAGAGAGACGCAGCATTGGCACATAAAAGGAAGTAAAAACAAGAAATGCATTTTTTTTTATATATAATTTTTATGAAATATTAAAAAGCAATTTACATGTGAATATATACAAGTTAAACTTTTTTCCTATAGGGTAGTCTTATATTTAGGCTTTTAGTTATTTTCCTAAAGGGACATCCAAAGTTTGGGGGGTCGTCTTATAATCAGGGTCTTATATTCGAGCAAGTACGGTATAATTTTCTCTGAATGAAAAATGAATGCGGTCCATGCACACATACATTTTTGGTGAAGTGGCCCGCTGCATAAAAAACTTGAACACCCCTGCTCTAGATGCTTCTGACAAGAAGTCCCATGATACGCAGCCAACCAGAAAGTATGACTGTCCATCTAAAATACAATTACGGGTACAATGCTTGCTAGAAGAGATACAATTCAGAGCAGAGCTATTCTCTCTTCTAGCAAGCAGTGTTTGTCAAACTATACAAGATGGTACTGAATGATATTACAAAAAAACTAGTAAATACCTAGAGTAACTTCCAGTGGGAGTACTAAATGCCTTGTAAATGTGGTTAAGAATCTCTGGGATCATGTAGATAAGGCATTCTTGAGGAATATGATAGTAAACTAGACCTATATCTCAATTTTGGGCCACTACAATCTGTTTCTATAGTTAAATTCAAGACTATTAAGTTGTAAGAGCCAGAAATAAAAATGATGTGTATTACTATATTAGCCATTATCCATCTTATTCCTGTCTCTTAAATACAAAGAAATTAGCAGTTTAGCTCCTGGCTACTGCTTGTAATGAACTGACTTTATCTTTATCAGAAGCTATTGGGTAAAATACCATAATATGCCAGAAGGAGACTTGCTTTCCAGATAACATAGCAACCCTGCTTGTTCTTCTCTCCGTTCTGGATGTATTGCGCTCCAGAAAAAACATGGAGGCCCCTGGATTAGATGAAGAAGGCCACATGATCAGAAATGCATCTGTGTATAGGACCACAAAAAACATTTTATTTATTGTAATGTTGAATAACAGGTTATTAGCCATAGAAAGATATAGTTTTTTCTTTACCAGTAGTAAAAAGAACAGTATGAAAACAGTTTGAATCAAGGTAATTCTAGTAAAACTACACATTTTCAGGGCTGATAAAATATGTGCAGTTAAAGCAGCTCTGTCCACCTAAATATTTCTTATACTTTGAATGTAGAAAATAAAAAAAGATGAAAAATGATCTTAATGTTGTGTTAAATTTTGTAAATTTCATTTGCATATCAAGCCACAGGTAATGTCATAAACAGGAGATACCACAGACGCATTTAAAATCTATTTTTTTCTTTTTGTAGTCCTTTTTTTTTTTTTTATATTCATTGTCATATCATTTTTGCTGCAATTCTTTAACCCATTTCATGTGCTACAAACCTGCACCTGCTGCATTGCTATTGATCATGTTTTGCTAAGCCGCATAGAAACTCAATATCCATTTACTCCACAACAGATTGTTTCCAAATTGAAGGATGAAATAGCCCTAATGGAGAAAGAGCAAAGTGACCTTGATCTTCACATTTCCAGGACAGATTTGTGGTGTGAGAATCTTGGTATGTGGCGGGCTGTTATAAACATCAGTGAGGTAAGCAGGCTGCTTCTTACTGCATTTTATGTCGTTTATATATTGCAGTTCGACAGGGGAGTAATTGATATTTAAGATGGACTCATTTAAGATTGGTGTGGTCGGTAATGTAAACCTTTGCAACACATTTTTGATGTATACTACTAATAGCGGTTACTGTTGCAACTAACTTAAGGATTACATAGGCCCACAGGGTTAGTAACTTTCATGTGGAGGTCACTGCAAAGCACTGCGTAGAGAGACATTTGGGAAAAAATGATGTGGGGAATTCCTACAAACTTTGGAGGGTAATATTTTATACAGAATTATGTTGGAGAGAGAATGATATGTAGAGGATATGAGGGGAGGGTTAGACTGACCACTGAACTAAATTAATTACTGCTCATGTTCTGACATTCTCTTTATGAACAACATTGCAGTGAAAACTAGAGTTAACCTTGAGTTGCTTAACTTGACAGAGTACCGTTGGGAACTACAATTTTAAAATGCCTACCATAAAACAAAACAACATAAGTAAGGCACAATTCTCAACAGCTCACATGATTTTTCACAAAATAGTTTTTTTTCAGCATTACATGATGAATGCTCACATGGTCATTGAGAGCTATTCACTAAAAGTGAAGCGCAGTTGGGTAGTAATGAATATTTCATCTTACCGACTTAATTATGCATTATTAAAGGCCCAAACCTGATGGCTTTCTACTGCTAGAAGAACAGAGTTGACCATATAGAATGCATTGTTAAATCTTTAAAGATTTCACTAGTCACTTACCACCTCTAGGAGGAGAAGCCCATCAGGTGTGTCCCTGCACAATGCATAGTTAAGTTGGTGATGTTGTTTTGTCAGTTAGGGTATTGACAAAATCAGGTTGGTGTAGGCAAATGTAGTCTGGGAGGAAACTAAAATCAAAAACCAGGAGTACACAGTACATAACAACAAAATGCGGTAGGATAGGAAACAACTAGGACGGGAAAGGAGTGTTGGCCGATATAGGGAGGAGGCGGTGAAGACACATCCCAAAAGATAATAGGGATGGAGATTCATGGCACATGAGCAGAGTGAGGAGCTTCGTGGCAAACAAAGATGGGGCTGTGCTTCGCAGCACACAAAAAAAAGGATGAAGCGAAATATGAGATAAGGGAGTGACAGGGATGAAATGTACAACTCCCCTGCACCTCTCTTATATTTTACGTCCAGCTCCCATAAGCTGTGAAATAGCCTTTCCATGCATGCCCAGATTCCCCCACACAAGCATGCCCACAAAGGGCATGTGTGCAGGAGTGATGCACCAATGACAGGTTCCCAACAATGCCTCACATCGCAGCTACATCACAGTAAAAGTGATTTTGCTCTATACAGTATTTGCATTGAGACTACGGTTTTCATGAGTGCTTTAATATATGTTATTGGTGAAAATGATCTGCTACCCAAAATGACCCATTAGCCAAAATACTTCTAGTCCTAAGCATATTGGATAAAGGAAACTCAAAATGCATAGATTTTGTTTTTAAAATAGTGTTAATTAAATCTGTAGAATCTAAGCATGTATTGGGTAGTATTAACTAAACTCATTTATGAAATCACTGTGCAGCACCCTAAACAAATCTACTTTTGTCACAAGGTAGGTGCAGTAATGTATGTATTCCCTATAGTAATATTGTAAACCCTGTTTAGGTTCCTTTCATGATGTTATCAATTAAATTGTCCCATGCATGTTCATTATTGTGATCTATACTAGGTTTCAGAAGAAAATGGGGAACAAATGCCATTGTACTTTGTTTTGGTAAATTTGCCTGAATCTGGAGATTCTGAAAGCAAGAATTGGACGGTTATCAGGAAGTTGAGTGAATTTCAGAATCTTCACCGAAAATTAAGTGAGGTACTTCAAAAATAATAAACTTCTCAGAAAGCCACACGTAGGGTATTCTACATATGGATATAACCTACTCTCTGTTTGTATCCTGTGCAGTGTTTTCCTTCATTGAAGAAAGTCCAGTTGCCTTCTCTCAGTAAACTTCCTTTCAAGTCCGTAGATCAAAAATTCCTGGAAAAGTCAAAGAACCAGTTAAATCACTTTCTGCAGGTAGGAAACAGAGACCAAACCAGCATTTCCAGCACACATATTTTCTGCCGATTATCATGTTTATGTGGACTTAAAGAACAATTATCTCCATGTCTTCCAGCTGCTTTCTTTCTGTTTGTTTGTCTTCATATTATTCCAATAATAGTAACCAGCAGCACATCAGGGCCCAGCGATGCACTATGCTGCAGGAACCCACAGTGGGCTCCCCTCTTTTAGATGAGGCCACATTCAGTTACATCATCTGACCGGCTAAATGTAACACACATTCAAAATCATTGTTAAACCTCACTCAACACTTTATAATATTTAATAATCTCAAAGTTATTGTTATAGTGCTTTTTTCCTTGTGCATCTAAAATTCCTTTACAAATATGTACACAGACCATTAAAATAGTGAGTTCTCATCGGTCAGATCTACCTGAGCAGTTCTTTTGAAAGTAGTTGAGAGTTCCTGAGTGTGGGAGCACTATGGCTCAATACAAGATAATCCCTTTTTGTGTTCACTCTGGGCACTGTCCGCTAGATGTCAATAATGTTGGTACAGGAGGCAGCTGTAATATTTGTACCTTTAAAGCTACTGGGAACACAGACCTCATTAGAGGAATATGTTGTTATAGTTCTTGTTTTAATATTTAATTGTTTTTCTGTGCTCCCTTTGAAGAATATGTTCCATCCATAATTTACATCCTTTAGCTGTATATTCTCTGTATTTTCCTTGGGCTTATTATTGGGGGGGGGGGGGGGGAGACGATGCGATTACAATTTTTTTTAATAAAAGCTATATGTAGCAGTGATTTTTTTTTTTTTTACATTTTCTTAACTAAAAACCATACTAAATTTCAGCAAGTTGTGGGACATGCACATTCTCTGTGCTTCCCCCATTGTTTTCAGTGGTGTAAGTTTGGAGCATAGCTCTGTGTACAGCGTTACACACACAATTTACCAAGTTTAATCAATAAGTGCAGTAAAGGCTTGCAAACTTATTTTTTGCATGTGGTTTTTCACAAACTATGTATATTTAGAACAAATAAATATATAATAAAAATGTTATACAAGTTTTCTTAAAATTTCAAAGACAATATCACTTCAGTGCCGATGTTGGACTTCACCCAGTGCAAGAAATCTCAGTAAAAACTATGCTGAATTACATTCTTTTCCATGAGTTTGTGAGTTCTTGTTAGTTACATGTAGGGAAGCAGTATTAAATGAAAGGTTTAGAGAGTTCTAGAGTGTGGAAGTAGCATGGCTGAACGCCCGGAATTTTGGGTTCAATTTGGGCACGGTCTACCTGGTGTAAGGGAACAAGATGGAATTTAAGGTATCAGAATAGGTAGAGTGAACACTGGTTGTTTAAGCCAATGATATATATTCTAAACAAAAATTTGGTTTTAAAAAAGAAATTAAATTATCAGAGCCAATTTATTAAACAATTTAGCCATTTGGTATTACACCTTCTGTAATTGCAATCATGATTTTGTGAAATCATGAATTTTAAATGTCCTTTTTAGAAGCATTTAGATCTATGGCTGCATCAAAGCTCAGATAAACCATCATCCTTAGCAATAAACTAAATTAATAATCTCTAAATAATTTGTGGATATTTCTGTAAGTTGCTTTTGTAAGTACTACACTAGGTTCTCCAATGTTCCTTGCAGAAGCTGCTTTCAGACGAGAGGCTGTATCAGAGTGAAGTGCTTTATGCCTTTTTGAGTCCTTCTCCTGAACACCTCAAGGTCATTGATGTACAGGGCAAGAAATCTACATTTTCACTCTCCTCGTTTCTAGAAAGGCTTCCTGGAGACTTCTTCTCCCACCAGGAGGTAAGTGGTGAGGTGTATATGTGATAGTATTATTGCCAGCAGGAGACATTACCACTTACAACTTCTTATTGGCTGTGTGCAATACAATCTCCATGTGTGCCTATGTATAAAGAAGACTCCCAACAGTTTGTACCCCTTCCGCCATCACTGAACTTCCTGGTTGCTCCAGCACCCATTACGCCTGCGCAACCCATGTATAAAGAATTGGGCACTTCAGCATGCTTGGGTGTGATAACTGGTGTCTGTTATACTGTTTTGGTGAATCCTGCTGACTTTTATTGTGAATCTTTTTGTGTTTTTTTTTTAATAATTTGACTTGCTTTATTCTTACTAATGCCAGGATGAAGCAGAAGAAGACAGCGACTTGTCTGATTATGGGGATGATGTGGATGGAAAGAAGGATGCCTTGGCTGAGCCATGTTTCATGCTGATAGTAGAGATTTTCGAACTTCGAGGGAGTAAGTATCCTAGCTGCAGCTTCCACTGCGCTGTCATTTCTTTATGTAGAATTACCTGAGCAGTCGGAGAGTTGTACATGGCTGTTGTTTTTTGGCATGTGTTGCCAAATGTTAGCAGTGCCCTTAATGCCCATATGTTTAACCCCTTAGTGACAAGACATTTTCACCTTGACTTTCCCTTGGTGACAATGGCTGTTTTGACATTTCTGGGGTGTTTGTGTTTAGCTGCAATTTTCTTCTTTCTCACATACTGTACCCTCACAAATTATATGTTGTTTTTATCGTCATAAGAAGGGGCTTTCATTAGATACCATTATATTCATCATATCTTATAATTGACTACAAAAAAAATCATTAAATATGATGAAAAATTTAAAAAAAAAACACTTTTTCTTACTTTGACCTAAAATATAATTTACACAAATACATTCATAAAAAAAGACCCTGTCTAAATAGTTTCTAAATGTTGTACCGAGTTCAGAAATATGCATGTTTCCATATTTTTCGGTATTTTTTTGCAAGTTTTTTCCCCTATATTTACCTTTTGACCCAAACCCAAAATGTAACCCTAACGCTAAATTTAACCCCAACTCTAACCCTTATGCTATCCCTTAATATATTTTAATTTAATTTTAACCCTATCCCTTATGCTACAAATTATTTAATTTTAACCCTATAGGCTAATCTAACTATATAACTAGTTGTTAGCAAATTAAATATTTTTTTTAATTTTTTTTACATTGCTATGCTATTTAGCTACCTCTAGGGGCAGTCAAGTAGCATATTCAGTGCGACGGAAGTGAATTTACTTTCACTTCCGAAGCTCAGACCACCAGAGGGCATAGCCATATTGACGGAGCATGCTTGATTCACTGCAGGACGTGCCAGGCACGTCCATTGTCGGGAACATAGTTCCCGGCAGGACGTGCCTGACACGTCCATTTTTCGCGAAGGGGTTAATAGGCCCTAAAGGGGCATAGAGGTGAAGGTCTATTCTCTGCAAATTTTAGATGTTCAAGTGTCACAAAATAATGTCAATCTCTGCAAAGAGGAAATGTTAGATAGGTCACCCTTTTAATGTGGAGAACTTTATACCATTGCATAGACTTGGGCCATATGATGTCTGTCATACGCTAGCTAATAACTAGGTATGAGAATGCTAGCTTACTCTAGCAAGTAAAATATAAGAAACATGGAGACCTGAATGGCCTACCTATCGTAGGCTAACTATATCCTGAATTTATTCCAATTATGGGGATAAATTATACATAGGAGTGATATCTAAGCAAAGGATCATGATATTCAACAGTAAGCAACAGAGGAGAGCGAAACACGTGGGTTAATAAACCCGTTTAAACAATGCCAGTCTTTGTTGATTGTAATACAGCAGGATCTATAGAGGCACAAAAAAACCTGAAGGGCCATGTCCTCCGGCTAATTGGATGTCAATGAAGCAAAATTACATGATCTGTAGGACAGGGGGTGCAGGATTAGTGACATTGATTAGTTGTAGAGAAAAAGCAGGGTGTAGGTTGGGTTGAATGAACAGGACGAGGACTGTTTCTTAGTGAAAAGTATATATGCTCGTAAAAAAAGCTGGCATCAGATTGTGTAGAACCGAACAAATGTATTGTACAAATGAAAAACCTAAGGAAAGTACACCATTGCTAAATGTATGTATCTCTCTTTTATTGTAGTGTTTAAATGGGTGAGAAAGACATTGATTGCACTGGTACAAATAACATTTGGAAGGACCATCAACAAGTAAGCTCCAGTAATTTCCCTTTAGCATAATAACCGTTTACCTGGGAATGGATAGCGGGTTGCAGGGATGGATACAAAAGTGAAAGCGCAGGTTCTTTCATTTTCCAGCATGGCTCAGACTGTTTGCATTGAGCTGCTTACATTAGGAAAACATCGGGGCTTAATTAAATAGAAAATATTTGGGGCTGCATTTTAAAAGTAGAGCAGTCACCATAGAAACCAACAGAACCTGC
Source organism: Pelodytes ibericus (assembly GCA_036172795.1). Taxonomy (NCBI): domain Eukaryota; kingdom Metazoa; phylum Chordata; class Amphibia; order Anura; family Pelodytidae; genus Pelodytes; species Pelodytes ibericus. Next base: position 110,684,309 of record CM069863.1, on the reverse strand, counting down.
AGGTCACTACACTTTTAGAATGTTGACCCAGAATTTCACTTTATACGTAAAGGCATTGTATCCTTCCATTAAACTAAAAGCTGTTAATCGAGAAACACTTTGTGCTAGTCAAAACGGCAGCAAAGTGATTTCATGATTTCGAAAACCATTAAATTAATGTGTTTTTTGGGGGGGCGACCGGGGAAGGGCGGGGGGAGGGGGCTAAATCTGTAAACAGATGCTCTGCTGGTGAGCAGTATCTATACATTAATTATGGCTCAAAATGTGGGATTTTAGTTAAAGCACGCTTGGTATGTTTGAGTCACTGGGATACTCCTAATTTAAATTATACTTAAAGTATGCAGAGCTTTATTACATAAAAAGAATGGTATGATGTTTTCTGGCACTACTGTTATTTGCCATATTCTGATCTGTGGCGCGAAACTACTAAACTACAGATACCCAAAGCCCTAATGTTGGACTGTAAAGAATATACAAAGCTCAGCACTCAAGTGTAAAAGATGGGAACTGTAATTCAGAACGCAGGCAACGTTTCAACCCTCACGTTTTTTTTTTCAAGCCTTGATAAAAACCTGTGAGGGTTGAAACGTTGCCTGTGTTCTAAATTAAAGTTCCCATCTTTTACACAAGTGCTGGGCTTTGTATATTCTTTATTGATTGTGGCATCTTTGGTCTGGGCACATTGTCGTTTCTATTCACTTTACTGATCCCTGGTGAAATATGACAAATATTAGATGTCTGGAAGCACGAAATGAGCGAAGACATGCTCATATGTCTAACCAGAAAAAGTTCCCTTAATCCCAATAATGTGCATTTTGTTGGGATGCAGTTTTCGTTTAAATATAAAAATTACCTTTTCTCCAATCCTGGTGACCTACACATGTTTACTATGATTGACCAGTCATTTATAATGGATCCGCTTACAGTTTGTCATAAATTATAGAATCGTTCCTGATGAATATGAGATGCTAAAATCAGAACTCCGATTTGCTCCCTAAAAGTAAACTATAACAAAATGTCAGTCTTTATTGTGCCTGAATAAATCATGGAGGAGAGCCAAAACATAGTGTTGCTTATGGTGTTTGTGATCTGGACTATTCTAGGTGGAATCAAATGTATTCATGAGAATGTTTCCTGTGCATCATGATCTTTGAAGGAGTCCACCTTGTCCCACCTTGACATTTCACAATTGTCCATTTATAAAATATTAATGCTTCTCTGAAGACCAAAAATTAATAATAAAAAACAAACTGAGTTACAATTTACTTCCTTTATGCGACATATGTTTATATGTAGACTGTACTGTCTACATATAGTTATATTCAACAGCCAAACCTATACTCTCATTATCCCTCACAGAGAAGCAGTTTGAGATGTTCCTGAGTTGGTAACATCCCATAGAGCAAGCTATCAAGATTTCTCTAAGAATCTCTTACACATTTGTTGCTCAGTGTCAGATGGTTTCTCTGCCATTCTGTGCGCACCCAAGCTTGCAGATACAGACATTTTATTTACGTTCCTGTGAATTTCTTTTTTGATTTGCTTTACCTTCTGTATAATTGATTTCTTGCAGACAAATCCGTGACACAGTCAATTGGATTTTCAGTGAACAGATGCTGGTTTACTACATCAATGTGTTCAGAGATGCTTTTTGGCCGAATGGAAAATTAGCACCTCCGAAAATATCAAGAACAGAGCTGCAATGTCAGGAAACAAAGCAGAAAGCGCAGCAAAAACTACTTGAAAACATTCCCGGTGAGCTGAGGGCCATGGTGATCTGTGGTATCTATAAACTACAATCCGTTCCTTTTTTGCGGTCATCCTGTATGGGCTTGAGCGGTTTTAAATTTAAGTAACTATTTCAAGTGAAAGGTACGGAAATAGTTACCCATGATTGTGTTCCTGAATCTCCTCCGGAGCCCGCTACACTATACAAGGTCCTCATTTTCTAATCTCACAACGGTGATAGTCACTGTTGATTTGATAAAGATTAGGCTAATTAAACAGTGTGGTTTGCTTACCTGTAATTAAATTAGGGTTTCAGTCCTATTGTAATAGTCAGTGGAAGAATGGTGGGATGTAAGTCATAGGCAGAGCTTGACAAATCTTTGTAGGGTTTGAGTCAGGCAGACCAGTTTAGGAGCCCGCCTAGTTTATTTCATATATCTATATGTAAAACAACCAACAAAGTTCGGAGCCCCGGCTCCTGCAATTTGCCATGCCCTAGTAATAGTGTTGTGAGGTTTATACAATTGTTTTGGAAAGCTGACTAAATGGCCCCTTTAAAATAATTATTTATAATCTGTAATACTGCGCTGTATTGCAATCAATGCTACTCTATGGGGCATGTGTTTTCTTTACCCCATAAAAAGAAAACAATTGATAGGACTGCGCACTATGGTATGGTGCAGCAGCAGAGGTTCCACCAAATCTCCAGCAAGTGCAATTTCAAAAGCTACCCAGCACACAGTATAGTGAGAACTTAAAAATGTATTGCAATGTTTTGTTCATGTCTGGATGGCTTTATCCATGCCTGGATGGATGGCTTTACCCATGTCTGGATGGATGGCTTTGTCCATGTCTGGATAAAAGGTTCTCACTATATTGTGTTCTGGCCATCTTTTGAAATGACCCCATTAAAATAGCTTAATTTATCATTATAGTGTATGAACAAACTAACCCTGCTCACTTCAAAAAAGGCCAACAATGAGAATTGATTAGACAGAACTGTGTTGGTACAATATGACTGTGAGGTATAAGGGATACTCTCTTTCAACTTGCCCCAATATCAGATTGGAGAAGCTGGTGTGTATACCAGTGATAGCTCACCTGAAATGATACACCTTTCTCCAGACAAGACTGACAATGTGCTATAAAAGTGTTATTTGTAAATATTAAAAAAAGAAATCACATTGTGTGATACATCATTAATAGTAATACAATTTCTCTGTCTACTTCAGATGCACTTCAGAACCTTGTTGGACAGCAGAATGCCCGTCATGGTATAATTAAAATATTTAATGCACTCCAGGAAAACAGGGCCAATAAGCATCTACTATATGTAAGTACTGCTCTGTATACACAGAGAGTGTCACTTTTTACTATATGTAAGTAGTCAGCAGCCACCTCATTGTGTGGTTGACTCACGTTCACCTGTTAATGGTAATGGTGTTTGGTCAACCTAAAGAAAGTGTTATAATGAATCTTCTATTCTCTGAGGTCAGCATGATGGCCAAGTAATCACAGAATGTCTACATAACTACTGAGACAGGACATCCGTGTCAATCAGTGAATCTTCACTGTGGGTAAATGCTGGGCTTACAAGCCAGTGCTGTTTGAATTCTTATGTAGCGTTTGTGGCCTCAGTCACATAAAAACTTGTTTTGAAAATCGTTTGGAGGCTACAAAATGGAGGCTAATGAAATACACTATTATGTTATTTCTTTATGCAATCGATTGACAGATTATCAATGCATTAAAACAATGTTCAATTGTACAGATGGCAATTAATTACAATCAAATAGAGCTCAATTATTAAAGAAAGATTACAGACACAGAAATACAAACACACACAGGTACAAGCTTCTAATCTATAGTAATTAACAGGGTACAAAGCTAGTTGACTCTAGGAATCCAGTCTCATTTTACAGTAACTAAGCAAATTAATTAATTATCCAAAAATACCACTTCTAAGCCAAACAGTGAAGAGATCAGCCATTCATTGTATTTATCTTCAGATTGTAATATTTCTGTGTGTGTAGTGGCATTCTCCCCTCAGATTTATCTAGCATGTCCCACTGTGTCTCCTTTATTACAATCTACAAACCAGTTTCATACTGCAGCCGCTCCAGATATTAGACTACTAAATCCCCCATGTTCTCCAGCCAGCCAATTAAGTAACAGAGTATTATTAGTGAATGTAGGTCGTTTGCAACTTGGTACAAGCTCTGTAGAGCCCTGCTGATAAACAAGTAAGCCTTCCAATGCCTTATTAGGGTATGTAAATGGAAAATCATAATGAAGATGTAGATCGTGATCAGTTCTTACTGGGTTAAGGTGAACCTGGAAAGTGTGCATCAATCCAGAGTGCTGTGTGTGCTTTTATACAGCAGGAATCACATTTTCTAATCAATCATCTTCAGAATCCAGGAGATGCAGGAGATTAATGGCAAAGTCATCTCCATTCCCTGCCTGGCGAATATGATTCTGCATGATGTGGCCCAGTCAAATTGATTTAACTCTGTTTTGCTTCAACACACAGGGGCTGATAGAACTGCTGCTACTTGAGCTGTGCCCTGAACTCAGAACTCATATAGAACAAGTCAAAGTTACTGCAACTTGCGACGCCACAAAGTGAAGCAGTACGTCTAATGTCCGTGTAACCGCGGACATGCAAATCATTTCCCTCTTTTCCATAGAGGGCCGACCATGGACTACTTATTTCTCCAGTGTTTTTCCTTTATTGGACATCACATTTACAGGTTGGGGAGGAAGACATTGCTGTAGTAAATGTAGAAATAAAGAAATAATGCTGCATTGTTACCAGTTTTTTTTTTAAATAAAATGTTATTTGGTTAGACTATGGCCTGCAAGGCAAATTTACTGTATTCTGTAAGAAAACAAACACCTTTTAACCTCTTCAGTGCGGACTGGATCCACTGGATGTAAGGGACATTGATGGCGGTTCCTAGTGATAAACATCCGAATGTTGTACAGTTCCATCTCCTAATTGAAGATTTTGAACATTCCTTTCCTTTATTCTTTCCGGTGTTTTGAAGAATGTTTTGTGCAATACTTTCTGTAATGTTATTGTGTAAATTTTATTCTTTATTGCTTTTATTTTTACCAAAGACTGCCCGTTATTTAAAATATTTGTAAGCAATAAATTGAAAAAAAGGACTCATTTTTGATTAGGGTGTATTTCAAGGGTAACATGGCAGCCATTTTTATGCTCAGAATGAAGTGCAAAATCACTTAATAGAATTTTAGAATGGAAGTAATATTTGTTATTTTCCTCACAAGTTATAGGTTTTCTGTCAGGTAAAAGTATGAGTTAGGTTCTAAAGCTCAAAACAGTAACGCTGAATATTTTTAGGGTTTTCACTTTTTCTTCATCAATATACTGGCCTGGCAGTTGCTTCCATAGACTTAAAGGGACTGTGTCACCAAGCACACAACAGATGTGCAGTCGATGAAGAAAATATTAAATTGAAGGTATCTCTCCTTTTTAACACTGATATAAAAGCTTTTGTTAGGCAAACATATAAGAGATGATACCATACATTTTCAAAAATTTTCCAGCAGGGCAAGTGATATCACATTGCTGGACAACCAGACAACCAGCCCAGTGCTTGTGTGAAAAAGAAAAAAGACACAGATTTCAAATCTGTTATTTTATTTTATTGCAAAAGTATCAAAATATCAAAAATACAGTTATAGACTTCAGTTCCAGAATTGATTAATAGATCTCACTTTTAAATATCTTGAAACCGGTAATTTCATAGCTTCTATCTCAACTTCACGTATACAATCACAAAATATACATAGATATACACATGGACATGGTGCGCGGGTCCAACCAGATAACTATCTAGTGTTTGATTTCGTCCTCATTCTGCTCATGGTCTTGTGATTCTTGTCAGACCCTTTATCTTTTGTTTACCTCTTTTCTTTGAATCGGTTACCCCACATATTGTCAATCATTCGTTTTTGTCCCTTCTACTTTCTATTCTTTAAAGTTTCTAAAGACCTCATAAATGCAAAAGGGCTCTGACTGGACTCTGCTCCCAGTCCCAGCCCCATATGGCCAATATGTTTGCGACCTTTTTCCAAATGGGTCTTGGCTTGTGGCATTGCCACCATATGTGTAGGTAGTCCCCTACCTGAACGTTACACCTCCAACATAGTGGACTATAAGCACCATACATTTTACTTAATTTTTTTGGGACCAAATACCACGTATTCATAATTTTTTAATTAATTTCATTTGATTTAAACAGTGACTTCAGAGAGTGATTCCAATCTGCTTGAGCAATTTCAAGTAATATTAGTGATAACTTCCACATGTCTTTGACTTGTTCCCCACTCCAGATTTTTAATTAAGAGCCCCTTAACTCTCAAGTAATTAAATAGTTATTTTCCTGGTAATTAAAATTTGTGCTCAGTGTCTGTAAAAGATATAATCTCCGCTCTGATGTATATGTCTGAGATCTTTTTAATTCTGTGCTGTTGCCTCACGTGCACATCCATATCTACCATGTTATTCTGAATACACGAAATAGGTAGGCATGGAAGTATGGTGTATCCTATTCATAACTATTTCTTAACCACTGCCAATTTTTTACAGTATGTTGTTGTGTTAAGCACCAGTTATTGTCTTTTTTTTCCCCATTAAAATGCCTTTTATTTTGGGGCCAGAATATAGTGACCAAATCCCCCACCCTACCTATTTATTCTAACTCCATGTCATACCACCCCTCCTCAGCTGATTCCATTCTCTGCGTGATAATTGCATGGGTCAGGAATGCCGGACTTGAGTACTCCCGTATAATCGGTATTCCAAGACCTCCATCCGATTTTTTTATTTGCAAGTAAAATCATACCTATTCTTGGCCTCTTCCCTGCACATATAAAACTGGAGAATGCAGTTTGTATCAGTTTCAGCCATGGTACGGGGACTGCTATTGGGATCATCCTAAATCGGTAAGTACATTTTGGTAAAATATATATCTTAATGGTGTTTATTGTACCCTACAAGGATATTTCCGTCTTCTTCCATTGCCCTAGTGATCTATTCATCTGTTTAATTAACGGCAGGAGATCGATCTCCATCCATCACCGTGGGTTTTTAGAGATAGTAATTCCTAGATATGTGAAATGTTTCTTGACCCTGGCAAATCCATATTTTTCCTCCAGTTGATTTCTGATTGTTCTAAATTAAAATAGAGAGCCAAGGATTTTGATAATTTATAATTTGATAGGTTACTGTACTCCTTAATAGTCGTCATTAATTCTGTCAGGGAGTTCACAGGAAGTTTCTATTAGGTATAATATCATCCACATAAAGTTTAATTTTCTGATCAGCCGACACTCCTCACCCCTTTATCCCTTTGTTATGTTTTATCGCGCATGCCAGAGGTTCTAGTGTAATCACAAATAATAGTGGAGACGAGGGACACCTGTCTTGTACCATTCAGAATTTTGAACCAATCTGCCTTTATGCCTGTTCCCACCATTCTTCCCGTGCGGGAAGATTACAAGACCATAATTGCCTGATATATGTTGTCCTGTATCCCAAAGGCCCGAGTGCCTCCCCCATATAATCCCAGTGCACCTTGTCGAAGGACTTCTCGGCATCCAATGACAGGATCAGCTGGGACTTTCCCGCAGTTCTGGCTCGATCAAACAGGTTCAACAGATTTCGCACGTGGTTAGTTGAGGATCAACCTGGAATAAATCCAACCTGATCTTTATGGATTATTTCACAAATCCCTAGTTTAAAATTATCTGCCAAGATATCTGCGTAGATCTTATAGTCTATATTAAGAAGTGAGATGGTTCTGTAATTTGCCACATCCTTGGGATCCTTTCCTGGCTTAAGTATGTGTACAATATTGCATCTTAACATTTCTTCAGGTATTGCACCCCGAGATGCAGACTCAGCAAAAGCCCCTCTCAAATTTTTTTTTTTTTTTTTTTTTTAACATGCTGAAGATATTGGAAGTGATCTATTGATTAATCTACGGAATTTGACAGTGAGTTTTTATGATATACTATTAGGTCTAAGTAGGGGCAGAGCTTTCCTGAACACCAGCTCCTCAAACTGTCATAAACTGGAACAGACACAACCACAATTTATACAATACCACATTATTATTATGCTGAATTGTAATTTTTAATGGGAAGCAGAATGTGATGGTGGTGTCCACAGTGGCATTTGTAGCTTGAACTGCCACATTGGAGAATTAAAATGTTTGACAAGCTATAAATTTTACAGAGTACACCTGTGATGCTGCCCAGACCTACATCTTATGTCCACTATAGTGCACTACATGGGATATACTCCATTCCCATAATTCCATTCTGGACTGGGTCCCCAGGACATACTTGAAAACGAGAGCAATCACAATGTATTCTTCCTGGTAAAACACTTTCTAAATAAATAAATAAATACTTGCTTCCATTACCCACCTAGGGTTGCCACCTGGCCGGTAATTTACCGGCACAGCCGGTATTTAGGGTCTTGGGCCGGTATACCTAATATACCGGCAATGCACGGCCCGGTATTTTGCCGCCCCCCCCTTCCCAATTCCCCTTCCCCAATACTTACCTCCTTGCTGCTGTCTCCCGGTGCAGGTCGGTGGCTGTGAGGGAAGTGTTGTGCGCTCCCCTCCAGCCGCGCGGATTCAATAAAGTTTGTTTGTATTTCATTTTTAAAATCACAATTTATATTTGGCTTCTGTAGTGTAGTGTAGAGTTCCATCATCAAATGGCAACAGAGTTTTTTCTTTTTTCCAAAGGTCAAACTCCTGTGCCTAATTGGACTTAGTCTCAAAAATAGCTTTGATCATTTTGCCTCCCATTACTTTCAATGAGGAATATTGATACCTACCACCCCCATTCAGCAAACTCGGGTGCTGAATTGAAATGACATTCAACCTCCTCCTGCTATTCTCAAATTTTAGTGAATAGACCCAACACAGAGTTTAGAATCGTGTTTTCATAGTACATTGAGCAGTGTTGTACAACATACATTATTTGTTTGATTGTTATAAAGACAATAAACCATCATCAGGTCCTCTCTATTGTTTACATATAAATATCATTTTGTGCATTATCCGAGTCAGACACTCAGAGCAACTCTGACTGACTGAGCATGTGCGGTGAGGCTAAGAGGCTAAGCAGAGTATAAACCTGTGTGTATCTGTGCAGGTCACCCCCACATTTTATATAAAACCCCCATTTGTTTAAGTCTTTAGTATTCATGAATCATGTTTTTTTTTCTTCTATTTCTACAATTCTTGCCTTTACCTTTTGTATGATTTTCCACAGGGATGGATTCAGTTGTTTCCTCTGTGTTTGGTGTCATCAATCGTAGAGCTTTCATAGAGGTAAATCATGCAAATACACACACATGTATGTGTCCCCATGCTTTTCCTTGTAGGGATGCACACCTTCACCTTTGCACATGCTCAATGCTTTCCTAATTATTTTAAGTAGAGAAAGTGCCGAGCATGCAAAACTGAGTGTTCAATTGTATGCTCCAAAATTAGCAAAGTTGAGACCGTGGGTGGAGCATCCCTATACATATTTTTGGATATTAAGTCACACAAAAGCTTTGAACATGCAGAAATTGGGCTGTATAAAAGGTATGAATGCTTATTCCTATTGTTATTTCACTTTGCTTATTTTGATCCTATTCCATCTATTCCTGCTTCCCAAATAATTATTTTTAGTGTACATACATCAATAGTTTTTCAGATTACACACAGTAGTCACCCACAGTGATTAAAGGTACATATGGAACCATTTAATAGTGTATAATAAGTAATTGTTCAATCTTTCAGAATCCAATTATAAAACACCATAGCAATCACTGGTTTAAAAGCACATGTTCTGGAATTTTTATTTCCCTATTTCTCAAGCTCCTGAAAATAAAAATCAATTACACAAACTGTTTCTAGCCCTTTTCTTTCCTGCTGTGGCAACCAAAGTGTAAACCTGATTTTAATCTCTACACCAGATAAGAAAATACATTTAACACAAAGCATGCCTTATCCTGTATCATTACAAGGCTTGGGTGCATTGTTTTACTTGCATGGACATGGAAAGGAGCAGTGGTGTTGCTAGGGGTTGGGTTACTGGGGCTATAGGTCTGAGTCCCCCCCCTTCATAGCCCCGAATGGATACTCTGGGTTTAGCCCCAAGACTCCAGTGCTATCATAGTTAAAAATAAAAATTCCCCCGCTGAGCTTTCCTCTGTCTGGGACATGGTCCCAGAATTGGAGGATTAACCTCACACGGGGGTGATTGCCAATAGGGAGGAGAGGCTGCTATAAGGACGGCGTGCACGCGCGCGCGCGAGAGAGAGAGAGAGACGACGTGAGAGAGAGACGACGTGAGAGAGAGAGAGACGACGTGAGAGAGAGACGACGTGAGAGAGAGAGAGACGACGTGAGAGAGAGAGAGACGACGTGAGAGAGAGAGAGACGACGTGAGAGAGAGAGAGACGACGTGAGAGAGAGAGAGACGACGTGAGAGAGAGAGACGACGTGAGAGAGAGAGAGACGACGTGTGAGAGAGAGAGAGACGACGTGTGTGAGAGAGAGAGAGAGACGACGTGTGAGAGAGAGAGAGACGACGTGAGAGAGAGACGACGTGAGAGAGAGAGAGACGACGTGTGAGAGAGAGAGACGACGTGAGAGAGAGAGAGACGACGTGAGAGAGAGACGACGTGAGAGAGAGAGACGACGTGAGAGAGAGAGAGACGACGTGAGAGAGAGAGAGACGACGTGAGAGAGAGAGAGACGACGTGAGAGAGAGAGAGACGACGTGAGAGAGAGAGAGACGACGTGAGAGAGAGAGAGACGACGTGAGAGAGAGAGACGACGTGTGAGAGAGAGAGAGACGACGTGTGAGAGAGAGAGAGACGACGTGTGAGAGAGAGAGAGAGACGACGTGTGAGAGAGAGAGAGAGACGACGTGTGAGAGAGAGAGAGACGACGTGTGAGAGAGAGAGAGAGACGACGTGTGAGAGAGAGAGAGAGACGACGTGTGAGAGAGAGAGAGACGACGTGAGAGAGAGAGAGAGACGACGTGAGAGAGAGAGAGACGACGTGAGAGAGAGAGACGACGACGTGAGAGAGAGAGAGACGACGACGTGAGAGAGAGAGAGACGACGACGTGAGAGAGAGAGAGAGACGACGACGTGAGAGAGAGACACAACGAGAGAGAGAGAGAGAGAGACACAACGAGAGAGAGAGAGACACAACGAGAGAGAGAGAGACACAACGAGGGAGAGAGAGACGGCGTGTGTGTGTGAGAGAGAGACGGCGCGTGTGAGAGAGAGAGAGAGACGGCGCGTGTGAGAGAGAGAGAGAGAGAGAGACGGCGCGTGTGAGAGAGAGAGAGAGACGGCGCGTGTGAGAGAGAGAGAGAGACGGCGCGTGTGAGAGAGAGAGAGAGACGGCGCGTGTGAGAGAGAGAGAGAGACGGCGCGTGTGAGAGAGAGAGAGAGAGACGGCGCGTGTGAGAGAGAGAGAGAGAGAGACGGCGTGTGTGAGAGAGAGAGAGAGAGACGGCGTGTGTGAGAGAGAGAGAGACGGCGTGTGTGAGAGAGAGAGAGAGAGACGGCGTGTGTGTGAGAGAGAGAGAGAGAGAGAGAGACGGCGTGTGTGAGAGAGAGAGAGAGACGGCGTGTGTGAGAGAGAGAGAGAGACGGCGTGTGTGAGAGAGAGAGAGACGGCGTGTGTGAGAGAGAGAGACGGCGTGTGTGAGAGAGAGAGAGACGGCGTGTGTGAGAGAGAGAGAGAGACGGCGTGTGTGAGAGAGAGAGACGGCGTGTGTGAGAGAGAGAGAGAGAGAGACGGCGTGTGAGAGAGAGAGAGAGAGACGGCGTGTGTGAGAGAGAGAGAGAGAGACGGCGTGTGTGAGAGAGAGAGAGAGAGACGGCGTGTGAGAGAGAGAGAGAGAGAGAGAGAGACGGCGTGTGTGAGAGAGAGAGAGAGAGAGAGACGGCGTGTGTGAGAGAGAGAGACGGCGTGTGTGAGAGAGAGAGACGGCGTGTGTGAGAGAGAGAGAGACGGCGTGTGTGAGAGAGAGAGAGACGGCGTGTGTGAGAGAGAGAGAGAGACGGCGTGTGTGAGAGAGAGAGAGAGAGAGACGGCGTGTGTGTGAGAGAGAGACGGCGTGTGTGAGAGAGAGAGAGAGACGGCGTGTGTGAGAGAGAGAGAGACGGCGTGTGTGAGAGAGAGAGAGACGGCGTGTGTGAGAGAGAGAGAGACGGCGTGTGTGAGAGAGAGAGAGACGGCGTGTGTGAGAGAGAGAGAGACGGCGTGTGTGAGAGAGAGAGAGACGGCGTGTGTGAGAGAGAGACGGCGTGTGTGAGAGAGAGAGAGACGGCGTGTGAGTGAGAGACGGCGTGTGAGTGAGAGAGAGAGACGGCGTGTGAGTGAGTGAGAGAGAGAGAGAGAGAGACGGCGTGTGTGAGAAAGAGAGACGGCGTGTGTAAAAGAGAGACGGCGTGTGTGTGAGAGAGACGGCGTGTGTGAGAGAGAGAGAGAGACGGC